>JAAEAF010002858.1:0-65523 GCA_011037195.1 Triatoma infestans | reverse complement strand
TACTTCTCAATTAAAACCAATATTTGTTTAAACTGCAATAGAAACTTGCAACTAAATCTACATTAATATATAAAGTGTAAAACATACCCCCACTCCCTGGCAATGTAGTAAGGTGGCTAACTCAAGACTAAACTTGTACGTTTGACTATGTTCTTCTAGCGGCTTAGCTAGGTTGAAGAGTTAATGAACATTACCCCCCACTAATATGTTTAAATGAGGTCATCAATTAACAAACGCCCATAAAACAGAATCACCCCACTAATGAGATCACCATTGAAATACAAAGCTAAATAATAAACTGTCTTGGGGTCTGATAAAAAGAATGACTCATTATAATGTGATAACAGAATTATAATAAATTTTGCAATAAAAGAATGACTCATTATAATAATTTATTTGGTATTATTTAACACCATTTAGACAAAATATATTAAACATTATACTAGCAATAAGAATGAGTAAACTGTCACATAATGGAGAAAAATAGACAAGTTATTTGACACCATTTTAGACACGCAAAAATTGTTGATACAATTATGACAGGGGGAATCGTGGCCTGTAAACGTCATTATGTTAAATTATTGATGTAATATTAAACATTGCATAAACTAATAAAAGTAAGGTAAAAAATCAACAAAGGAAGTGACTTTGCACATATAGATGCAATATAAGTTCACATAGTCGATGTAATTATTTTTGACAAACAACATCTTTTTTAAAATGTTTTATATTTGCCATGCATACATACACAAAAACATAACTTTTACACAAATACTAATACTTAAACATAACTTTACATAAATACATAAAACAGAACTTAAACTGAACTTTTACATACAAACACACACACAAATACATAAAACAGAACTTTGCACACACAAATACATAAACAGAACTTAAACTGAACTTTTACATACAAACACACACACAAATACATAAAACAGAACTTTGCACACACAAATACATAAACAGAACTTAAACTGAACTTTTACATACAAACCTCACACACAAATACATAAAACAGAACTTACACACATATTAAACAAAAAACAGAACAATACAGAAAAAGTATTAAAACATTAAAAAAACAAAAAAAAACATAACAGTTTTAAAACAAACTAATATTAAACAAAAAAGTAAAAAATACAAAAACATGCAAGTATTAAACAAAAAAAGACAGTGCAACAATTTCCAACTTGAGAAGCAATGGGGTATGGGTTGTCTTCTTCTAGATCTACAATTCGTTTATAAATAGTTGATTGGGATTGTTTTCTAGCAGCTTCCTTAATATATTATTAGACATTATGTTTTTATAAATTTCTTCATTAAAAAAATCCATCATCCTATGCACTTGCCCATGTAAAAACAAAAAAAATCCATCATCCTATGCACCTGCCTGATTGTACCGCATCCAGCAACCGCAAAGCGGATTCGACAATATTTATCCTACTTGTGCAGCGTTTTATCGGGGCCTATTGGAACTTTGCCGAGCGCCCTAGCTTACACACGTTCGTCAGAACATCCGCATCTGGATAGCGAACTAGTCGGTTCCTCTGAGCTCCGAAGAGAATCAGAGGGTCTCCTTCTAGCCACTTACACATAGATATGGTGCGAGGACTTGATTGGATTTGAGAAGAATAGCTAACTAGTCGGTTCCTCTGAGCTCCGAAGAGAATCAGAGGGTCTCCTCCTAGACATAGGACTTAATTGGATTTGAAAAAATAGAAATTAAACTTACCCTGAGTGTTGTGAAGACGAACAAAACTGGAATTGTAATGTACATTACTCCACTATTAAATGAGGTCCCCACCAAACACCCACTTGTTAGAAATACAAAGCTAAGTAATAAACGATGAACATCCGGTGTGTGTTTTTTTAAAAATAAGATTATAAATTTTGTTGAAATAATTTTAACACATAATAAGATAAAATATAAAATAATAATTGGATTTGAAAAAATAGAAATTAAACTTACCTTGAGTGTTGTGAAGACGAACAAAGCTGGAGTTGTAGTGTACATTACTCCACTATTTATACTGTTTAAATGAGGTCCCCACCAAACACCCACTTGTTAGAAATAAAAAGCTGATGAACATCCGGTGTGTGTGTATATATACATAAAAAAAAAGATTATAAATTTTATTGACATCTTATTAACACATAATAAGATAAGAGGCGGCGAATTCAAGCAGAGTACATCCTGTGTCTAGATAAAATATAAGTAATAAAGTCGGTGAATCATGTACTGTTGCGATAAGGTATGTTTCTATATACCGCCTTTGTCGGCTGATTAAAAAGAATTAATCATAATAATTTTATATTTAAAAAAATAAGATTATGAATTTATGTGACATAATTTTAACACCATTAGTAGTACGCACATTTCTTTAATAATAATAATTTTTTATTTTAAAAATAAGATTATAAATTTATTGAAATAATTTTAACACCCAGAATTACTGCTTCTAACTTAACCTTTTATTTCGTACATAGTAATATCGTTAAACGTATCTTTCATATGTAAAAGCCGCATCTCACATATTTTTCCGCATATGTGTGCAAAATTCCATCTTCTCTATTTTAGCAAACGAGTGCCCCATTGTAACTTGTTACACCAGTAAATGGTTTCTCTGTGGGTGAGGAAATTATATCCAACTCATTTTTTTCTCAATGTTGTCGTTGAAAATAACCTCTTGATTAATGTTTATGCTTAATACTTGCATTTTGTGTTCATGTATGTATATTACCTAACTTATAAACACCTAACATAAAGTCCCGTTTAAGTATTAGCATTGCACAACTTAAAACAACTGCACAACTTAAACCAACTAACAAAAAAACAATATCACATTTGTTTTAATAATTAATACTTATTGTATGTATGTGTGTATGTATATTACCTAACTTAAAACAACTAACATAAAGTTCCGTTTAGTATTGTATTGTAAAAAACATTCCTCATTTGGTTAAATAATTAATATTTATTGTATGTGTGTGTATGTATATATTACCTAACTTAAAAAAAAAACACCTAATATTGTCCCCGCAAACCTTCACTTTGACACAAACGAAAATAAAAATATACGCGTCACCCTCATGTTGTTCCATCATCAATGCCTAATAATACTATTAAAAGTGTTCTTATATATTATATGGATAAGGGGCTGTTCTTGCACAGGTTTCAATATGCGTTATAACCTATCATTATTATCTGAGTATCCATTTTCATTTATAAAGGCGATGTAGAAAGAAGAAAAAGAAATATGTAACAAAATCTGACATCATCTTTCCTAATCAATGCAATTTTATTTTAATTATTTTATTTTGCTATTAGGTTCAGCAAGATATTCAGGTCAATCACTAGAATATCCGACCCCCGCAAGTTTCTCCTATTTGCACTATTATAGTTGCAATACATTAATGCATCATTTCTAGCATATATCTTGATCACCAATAACCAAAAGGTTTGGTTTAGATGGGTTGGGGACAAAATATAATAGGCTTAGAGTTAGACAAATTGTCATTTTTACCTGCAAATTAGATTATTTTATATGAACCACGATAAGTGGGCGTGGCTTAAGTACTCGTCGAAATTGATGATTAATCGGTGAGCATCTTGATCATAATTGGGTAAAGACTTTATTTACATAAATTGGCAAAATATAATAGGCTTAGGATGTAGGCAAAATGTCCAGGGGGTTTGGATTAAATAGGTTATGCAAAATATAAGAGGTTAGGTTGGGCTAGGTTAGAGTAAGTGGGGTTGGGTTAGGTTCAGGTACGGCCAAAATGTCGTCTGTTCCCGCATATATCTTGATCGCCATTAGCCTTTTGCGGCCGCAAAAGTCATAATAAATATGTAGCGCGGGATGTCATAAAAAATTTATAATCTTGTGTTTTGATATAGTTCCACACAGACACACACACACATCACACCACACCACACACACACCGGATGTTCATCAGCTTTGTATTTCTAACAAGTGGGTGTTTGGTGGGGACCTCATTTAAACAGTATAAATAGTGGAGTAATGTACACTACAACTCCAGTTTTGTTCGTCTTCACAACACTCAGGGTAAGTTTAATTTCTATTTTTTCAAATCCAATTAAGTCCTATTTCTAGGAGGAGACCCTCTGATTCTCTTCGGAGCTCAGAGGAACCGACTAGTTAGCTATTCTTCTCAAATCCAATCAAGTCCTCGCACCATGTCTATGTGTAAGTGGCTAGAAGGAGGCCCTCTGATTCTCTTCGGAGCTCAGAGGAACCGACTAGTTCGCTATCCAGAAGCGGATGTTCTGACGAACGTGTGTAAGCTAGGGCGCTCGGCAAAGTTCCAATCAGCCCCGATAAAACGCTGCACAAGTAGGCTAAGTTCATCCCGAATCCGCTTTGCGGTCGCTGGATGCGGTACAATCAGGCAGGTGCATAGGATGATGGATTTTTTTTGTTTTTACATGGGCATAGGATGATGGATTTTTTTTAATGAAGAAATTTATAAAAACATAATGTCTAATAATATATTAAGGAAGCTGCTAGAAAACAATCCCAATCAACTATTTATAAACGAATTGTAGATCTAGAATAAGACAATCCCATTGCTTCTCAAGTTGGAAATTGTTGCACTGCCTTTTTTTGTTTAATACTTGCATGTTTTTGTATTTTTTACTTTTTTGTTTAATATTAGTTTGTTTTAAAACTGTTATGTTTTTTTGTTTTTTTAATGTTTTAATACTTTTTCTGTATTGTTCTGTTTTATGTATTTGTGTGTGTAAAGTTCTGTTTTATGTATTTGTGTGTGTGTTTGTATGTAAAAGTTCAGTTTAAGTTCTGTTTTATGTATTTTGTGTGTGTAAAGTTCTGTTTTATGTATTTGTGTGTGTGTTTGTATGTAAAAGTTCAGTTTAAGTTCTGTATTTATGTAAAGTTATGTTTAAGTATTAGTATTTGTGTAAAAGTTATGTTTTTGTGTATGTATGCATGGCAAATATGAAACATTTTAAAAAAAGATGTTGTTTGTCAAAAATAATTACATCGACTATGTGAACTTATATTGCATCTATATGTGCAAAGTCACTTCCATTGTTGATTTTTTACCTTACTTTTATTAGTTTATGCAATGTTTAATATTACATCAATAATTTAACATAATGACGTTTACAGGCCACGATTCCCCCTGTCATAATTGTATCAACATTTTGCGTGTCTAAAATGGTGTCAATTAACTTGTCTATTTTTCTCCATTATGTGATAGTTTACTCATTCTTATTGCTAGTATAATGTTTAATATATTTTGTCTAAATGGTGTTAAATAATACCAAATAAATTATTATAATGAGTCATTCTTTTATTGCAAAATTTATTATAATTCTGTTATCACATTATAATGAGTCATTCTTTTTATCAGACCCCAAGACAGTTTATTATTTAGCTTTGTACTTCAATGGTGATCTCATTAGTGGGGTGATTCTGTTTTATGGGCGTTTGTTAATTGATGACCTCATTTAAACATATTAGTGGGGGGTAATGTTCATTAACTCTTCAACCTAGCTAAGCCGCTAGAAGAACATAGTCAAACGTACAAGTTTAGTCCTGAGTTAGCCACCTTACTACATTGCCAGGGAGTGGGGGTATGTTTTACACTTTATATATTAATGTAGATTTAGTTGCAAGTTTCTATTGCAGTTTAAACAAATATTGGTTTTAATTGAGAAGTATTTTCATTTCAAACCTCCCAACGGTGTGCATTATGGCGATGTGGTGAAGAGCTCAATCTTTCCACCTTAGAGGTTAAATGGATTAATATATCATCCTCCACTGCCAATTAATATTCCCACATAATTTACCCCCATTTAATATTATTTTATGTCTAAGATGTTGTTTTTTTTTTAGAGAGATGTCTAATATACTTGTTTCATTTGTACCTTATTGCCCATTGGTTTGCCCTATAACGTTTTTTTATATTATTTTGTGTCTAAGATGTTGTGTTTTTTAGAGATGCCAATTTGTTTTATTTTGACCCCATTAATTGCCTAAGATGTTGTTTAATAATGCTAAAGCATGTCCAATTTGTTTTATTTTGACCCCATTAATTGTCTAAGATGTTGTTTAATAATGCTAAAGCATGTCCAATTTGTTTGATTTTCACCTACATAATTACCATTAGCTTTTAATGTCTCAATTGCCGTATATAATGATTTCTTTAATATTATTTGTGCCTAATATATAACGTTTAAACACACATGTTCTATAATTGCATCAATAGAGGTGTTTGTATAAGGTGTCATTTTATTAACATATGCTGTCCCCCCACCACCAATTAATCTTCACTCACATAATTGCCCATTAGTTTGCCATATAACGTTGTAATATTATTTGTGCCTAAGATGTTATACCATTTTGTATTATTTTTCACCTCAATTAGTTTGCTATTATTTATAACGTTTTAGTTTAAAATGTAACACCAACTTAAAAGGCATGTATAATTATCTTGTTTTTACCAAGCAGTTTATTCAATCTTATTATTTTGTATGTTTAAACTAGTGTTAAATATTTGTGTGCAGAATAATACTTTACTTATTCTCACAAAATTAGTTCTTTACCTAGATTGGCATGATTTTAATATTTTTGTGTCTAAAATGGTGTTAGATAGTTGGTTTACCCTATTCTCAATTACCATTAGTTTGCTATATATAATGATTTCTTTAATCTTGTGTTTTTAGAAATATCAATTTTCATGTTTTTAATTTCACCCTATTCTCATATAATTACCATTAGCTTTATTACCTCAATTAGTTCTGTATATAATGATTATTTTAATATTTTTATGTGTCTATGATGTTGGTTTTTTAAATATGCCATTTGTATTATTTATACCTCAATTAGTTTGCTATATATAATGATTTAATTTTATTTATGCCTAAGAAATGCTGTGTTTTTCTATTTTCCCCCCACTATTCTTACATTCTTTTTTATGTTTAAGACGTTTTACATATACCATTTTGTATTATTTTTTCGCCCTTGTTATATATAATGTTGCGTTTAAGTTATGTCATTTTGTATTATTTGAATCTAAGAAAATGCTGTGTTTTTAGATATGTCAATTTTCTCTCATATTCACTAAATGCCATGTAATCGTTTGCAAGGTTTATCAATCACCATGAGCTATTATTTAGGCTGTAACACCAACTTAAAAGATATGTAAAATTTACCTCAGCCTTCTTAATCTTAATATTTCTGTGTTTAAAATGTTAGGTTAAGTAATTGTATCAAAAAACACTAGTTTGCTATATATAATGATTTAATTTTATTTGCGCCTAAGAAAATGTTGTGTTTTTATTTCCCCCACTATTCTTATATAATTACATTCTTTTTTTATGTTTAAGTTGTTTTAAATATGCCATTTACCTTGCATTATTTTTTTCATCTCACATAATTGCCATTAGCTTGATATATATAATGTTTTTTTATATTAAAATGTTGTGTTTTAGTTATGTCAATTAATTTATATTATTTCTTTAAAATGTTGTGTTTTAGATATGTCAATTAATTTGTACTATTTCTTTAAAATGTTGTATTTTAGTTGTGTCAATTAATTTGTATTATTTCTACCTTATTCTCACATCCATTAAGTGGTATAGGGTACGTAGTTAAACATAAGTGATGTTTATAGGGTACGTTTAAGCCACTTTTCTCACATATTCACTAAATGCCATGTAATTACATCAATAGAGGTGTTTATTCAATCACCATGACTATTATTTAAACTAACACCAACTTAAAAGATATGTAAAATTTAACTCAGCCTACCCAATCTTAATATTTCTGCATGTTTAAAATGTTAGGTTAAGTAATTGTATCAAAAAATGTTTATTTAATAGTTTGTTAGACTTCGGGTTTTTAACATACCTGTGGCGTTTATGACCTATCAATTAAGCTGTTTATTTTTTTCCAACACAAAGATGTGACTCACACGTTGTTAATATATTTTCGTAATTACATTAATATTTTGTGTGGGAGTTTTTATTACCTTATTCAATCATCATTAGTTTTTAACTCAATGCTATTATATATAACGTTTTAGTTTAAAATGTAACACCAACTTAAAAGATATGTAAAATTAACTGTTTATTTTTAACCCCCACCATAATCGCCAATGTCTTAAGATGTTTTAAATAAACCAATTGTTTTACTTCTAATATATATAACATTTAAAACACACATGTTCTATAATTGTATCAATAGAGGTGTTTGTATAAGGTGTCATTTTTTTAAACATGATGTTAAATAGATTAATATATACGCCGTCCCCCCACCACCAATTAATATTCTCACATAATTACATTCTTTTTTATGTTTAAGATGTTTTACTTCTAATATATATAACATTTAAACACACATAGAGGTTGCAAGGTGCCATTTTTATTGAAAATGATGTTAATATATGCTGCCCAACCAATAGTTTACTTTGTGTTCTTACTGTAATCCCAAATGTCTTAAGATGTTTCATTTTTCACCTCACATATTTGTCATTAGTTTATACCTCAATTGCTATAGATAATGATTATTTTGCTGTGTTTTTTTAAATATACCATTTGTATTATCTCAATAAGTTTGTTATTTATAATGAATATTGTGTTTTTAGATATGGCAATTTTTACTTGTTTTACCTTATGTCATATAATTACATTTTTTTTTTTATTTTCATGTCTTAAGATGTTTTGAATAAACCATTTGTTTTACTTATACCTCAATTAGTTTGCTATATATAATGAATATTGTGTTTTAGATATGTCAATTTTTACTTGGTTTATTGCCACATATTCGCCATTAGTTTGCAACTGTTTTAACATTTTTATGCCTTAAGATGAATAATAAATACATTATGTTTTATTTTCACTCACATAGTTTGCTTGTTGTTTTGTAACTTATTTATGTCTTAAGATGTTGTCTAATAATACATTAATATGCCATTTTGTATTTTTTTTTTTTTTCACCCCTTACCCATATAACGTTCTAATATTATTTTAAGATGTTATGTTTTTGTCACATATTCGCCATTAGTTTAACATTTACTTAAGATGAATAATAAATACATTAATATGTCGTTCTAATATTATTTGTGGCTAAGATTTTTTTTGGATACATCAATTTTATGTCTTAAGATGGATAATAAATACATTAATATGTCAATTTGTTTTATTTTACCATTAGTTTGCAACTGTTTTAACATTTTTATGCCTTAAGATGTTGTTTAATACATTAATATGCCAATTTATATTATTTTCGTCTTATTCTCACATAATTAGTTTTTGCTATATATCATGGTGTTAAATAACACCCAAATAAATTATTAAAGAAATGTTATTTTTTGTTTCCCCTACCCACTGCTAATAACGTTTAAGATATATCAATTATTAAAAGATATGTTAAATGCCCCTATAATGAAATAAATGTTAAACTACCTTTCCTGGGGGCACCATACTTATATATAATAATTTACTACTATGAACTAAGTGACCTCATTGGTCTAGTGGTTTGCATTGCCGTCTTCTGACTCAACAATTAAGGTTCGATTCCAGGTTAAACAACTTTTTTATTTCATTTTATTTAATTATTTATAATTCATAATTTATTTATAATTTAATTATTTATAATTTAATTTATATTTATAATTTAATATATAATTTAATCGTCTTCGAATTGAATGATGGGGTGACGTCATCGATTAGGCTCATTGATTTGGATGATGGCAGCAGCGCTCTTGCAACCCCCAAGACTAGTAACATAGCCCCTGGCCCAGAACTGTCTTTTCTACCCTACTAACAATAACTCAATATAACAATAACTCTATATAACAATAACTCAATATAACAATAACTCAAGTGTTCAAAAACAATGTAGGCACGATAAAAGCATAAAATTACAAAACTTTTTTTTTTTGTAACATTTTTATTGATTTTTACAACTGCACAATTTACATGCAATAAGTAAAAGAGATAATGTGCGAATTATGTGTGCATTGGCTGAAGGCCGCGGCACACGACCTGATCTACGTGAACGACTGTCATCCAGCGATGGCAGCCGTAACAAACCATTAAGAATGGAGTCTCACAACTGTCCAAGACAGCCGATTGTGTAAGTAGATGATCACGAGGCCATCGACGCTTCAGTCGCCGTAATGGGTTAGAGGGGAGAGTTGTGGTTGAGAGCGCTTGGATAAGTGGATTTGAATGAGAGGATAGTTGGTAATGGAACTTTAGATAACGGGACTTGGCTATTGCAGAAACGAAGGGAATTTTTAGGTCGTTATGGATGGTGTGATTGGAAACGTTGAAGGGAGCATTGACTATAGTGCGAAGGATTTTAGACTGTAGGGACTGAATGCGGTAAAGGTTTGAATGTCTGGCTGTTCCATATAGTTCGATTCCGTAAGTCCAAATAGGGGCTAATAGAGAGTAATATAGTTGTCGTTTGTTATGTAATGTAAGTTTCGAACGTATGTCTAGAAGTTTTTTTAGTATTTTGTATCTGTTATTCAGTTCAGTTCTTTTTAGTCGAGTATGGGGATTCCAGGTTAGTGTCGTTTGTCAAGATTGAGACCAAGGTAACGAACTTTTGTGACAGAAGGTAAAGGAATGTGGTTGAAATATATAGGAGGAAGGGTTTTTCGATTTAATGTGAAGACTATGTAATTGGATTTAAGTTGATTCACCTTTATTCTCCACTTTCGGAGCCAGGGTTCAAGGAAGTTGAGATGGGATTGAAGATGTCTAGCTGACATGACGGGATCATTATGGGCGGATAGGGTGGCCGTATCGTCGGCGAAGGTGAAGGTGACCGTATCAGAATGTAGTGGGAGGTCAGCAGTATATACTGTGTAAAGAAGGGGAGCGAGTATGCTTCCTTGTGGAACACCAGCGTGAATAGGAAATATGGGAGAAAATGAGGATCCTTGGACAACCATGAAATGGCGATCGGCAAGATATGATTTGAGGATGAGGTAATAAATGGAAGGAAGGATGCCCTTAAGTTTCCACAATAAGCCCGGATGCCATACCCGATCAAACGCTTGAGAGATGTCCAGGAAGGCTCCCGAGCAGTATTGCTTCCGCTCAAGGGAGGTAGCGATGGTGTCTACAACTCTGTGTGCCTGGTGAATGGTAGAGTGATAACTGCGGAAACCGAATTGGTGATCAGGAATAATATTGAGTGGAGCTAATAGAGTATGGAGGCGGGATAGAAGAAGTTTTTCAAAAATTTTTCCTAGTAAAGGTAATAAACTAATGGGTCGATAAGAGGAAGGGGAATGAACGGGTTTATTAGGTTTGGAAATCATGCGGATTGAAGAAAATTTCCAGAGTATAGGGAAGTGAGTTGTTCTAAGTATAGCATTATATAGGGATGTTAGGAAAACGATGGCCTTAGGTGGGAGCTGTAAGAGGATGTGGGTGTTGATAAGGTCATATCCAGGGCTT
The DNA here is from genome assembly GCA_011037195.1 of Triatoma infestans. Classification (NCBI taxonomy): domain Eukaryota; kingdom Metazoa; phylum Arthropoda; class Insecta; order Hemiptera; family Reduviidae; genus Triatoma; species Triatoma infestans. The sequence continues at coordinate 54,047 of JAAEAF010002858.1, read as the reverse complement.
TTTTTAGGATGAATATTGCGGATTATTTTCAGAACTTGTTTTGGTGTAAATGCTTTAGGTGGAAGTGAGAGAGGATGTGGGATATCAAGTTCCTAGGTGATGGTATTGCTGTGTTGAGGGTCCTCTATTTCAGGATGGGGAGTAAAGACTTGGGAGAGGTAGGCGGCGAGGCAATGGGCTTTCTCCTCGTCGGATTTCACCCATGACCCGTCAGGGCGTTGGAGAGGTTGAGAAGTGATTTTGTATTTCAGGATCTTTTTTGTAGCGGACCGAAGTGAATTGTCTTGAGTTGTGTGGGTAAGAGTGTATTTGGAGTATTGGTCGTTGTAGTACTTGTGTAATTCGTTAGTCAGCTGTCTTGTCAATTGATTGCAAGTTTTTTTGTCAGAAGGATAACGGGTGCGGTGCCAGCGGGCTCTCGCTCGCCGTTTAAGTGTGATAAGGGTCCTGATATAGAAAGAAGGTTGTAGGTTACAGATGATTTGTGATATTGGTGAGCAGTAGTCGTAGCATGGTGGAGGCTTTGTTGGATAGAGTTAGTTAGTAGTTCAACGTTATCGTCAAGTTGTGAAGGTGTTTTTAGAGGAACGTTTAAGTTAAGTTTCTGTGTTAAGTTATCCCGAAAAAGGTCTCAGTCAATAGAGCCGTTTATGAGGGTTGGTCGAGGAGGTATTGGTTTGGAATGAATGTCAAGAGTTAGGATGACCGGGCTGTGATCGGAAGATAGGTCGTTTCGGACAAAGATATCAGTGGAAAGGGAAGTTAAGTTTGAACATATGAAGAAATCGAGTAGATCGGGGCGTTTATGGGGAGACGTTGGCCAGTAGGTTGGTTGGGAAGGAGATAATTAGGTGAAATTGGATTGAGAGAGAGCGTTATGGAGTTGCCTACCACGTGGATTGGCACTCGGCAGCCCCATCTGGGGTGTTTTGCATTGTAATCACCACCGCATATAAAACGAGGACCAAGGGATGAGAAAAAGGAGAGCAAATGGTTTTGATGAATGGTATGATTCGGCGGACAGTATACTGCTGCTATGGTATAGGAAAAGGGCTCCGAAAGCAGAGTTATCACAGTAGGTTGGAGATATGGAGCCGGTTTGTAGGGTATAAGGAAATGCGACAGTGAAGTGCGGATGAGGATTGCGGATCCACCATGTGCTGTCCCGTCTGGGTGATTGGTGTTATATGTAGTGTAGCCGGGGATGAGAAATCGAGATTTATCAGTGAAGTGAGTTTCAGTTATTAAGGCCACATCTATGCGTTTGTCGTGTAGAAATATTTCGAGTTCACGTGTATGTTGGTTAAGTCCGTTCGCATTCCAGAGGAGTATGGAGAGGGAGTGTAAATTAAGGGGATTTTAAATCGATTTAAACCGATTTTAAATCCCTTATAACGCCCCTGATAACACTTCTAACCTCAGTGGTTACTCACCTTCTTCCCAGCCGCGCACCTTACAAAACTTAAGAATTATAATTTAAGTTTTCACTAATGTAGTACAAGAGTATTACATAGTCAGAATAAAAACAGTGAATAGATTTAGGCTGCACACCTTGCACATATGCAAACCCGGCCTTACATAGTAACATAGCATTGACGTTACTATGTTCCAACATGCCGATGAAGAATCGTTGAGGCCACCGTCTAGTTTCCCGTGCTGGTGTGTATGCATGACACATTTGATCAAGAGTATCAGTTCCTCCCTTATTTGAATTAAAATTCACAACAATGTGAAGTTTTCCAGTTTCAGGGTTATTGGGTCGTCATAATGCAGGGTACATAGAAAAAGTACTATTTTATTCCATTTAGATGAATATGAAATTAATTGTCTGAGTCGAAAGCAAATAAAGAGGATCCACATTCTTTGTATATTGATGAGGAATTTCAGCTTTATTCTTTCGTAATGTTCCAACCATTGTACGTTAACAATGTGTCAGCATTTGTTCGAATAATTGTACGGATGAGAACCAATTGTCCGTGATTACATTTCTGTTTGTGCCATGGATGCACTAAGTCAATTCTTTGACATAATAGAAAGGCACAGATTCACTTTTTGGACACTTTACCTTTTCTACATATGGTATCGTGGGAACTTTATCCATACGATGCAAAAAGTATGGGAACCATTCATCATAATTATTTGATGCTTAGTGCACTTGTCTGGTTTCTAGGCCAGGTACACCCGAAAGGGACATCGTCCTCTATATTCTAACGTCTCTTGTGACGTGATCGAAATGGGTGAATAATTCCTGGCAATTATTTATGAAAATATCCCATATTACTCTTACAGGAGCCAGCTTTTCTTTCTAGTTGTTTTGTGTCGAATCTCAAGCAGTAAAATAAAAAATAAAATCGATTCATCGACATGTTAATTCTAAACAGTGGATATCCCATATACTAGGTTAGCTCTTCAATATTTAGGTTTGAAGATTTATTAACCTCAGCAATATACAACGAGCCAATAAAAGCACGAAGTTCTACTTCGTTTGTTGCTTTATGGTATGTGTGTAGCTGGAAATTATGGCTGCCTTTGACTTATCTCTTTATTTGTTGAGTAATACATTATACTGGAATGTCACATTTGAGGGAATCATATCTTGCAGCCACCTCCAAAACCTGTCAAGACACTTCCGGTTGACCGGAAATTTCTTGTCAGATACAGTGGAGATTCTGTGATGGAAATTCATTTAAGTAAGCCAAAAATAGAATAAATATGGTAGAAAATGCATTGTTAGTATCCAATAAAATCCACATTTACGGTTCGGGAAATTACATCTGAAAATTCATAGATGATTTCCAATTTAAGAAGGAAATTGAAAAAATAGAGTTACCACCATCTATTGGATCCCTTTTTAGAGATTAGAAGTTAATATTCTTCACCCTACGGTTGCTCGCTCTTCGGGTGGAACAGTTAATAAAAAAAAAATGGAAATTGGTACAAAACCGTTTAGGTAGGGTACAAAATTGTTTATTGATAAATAACGCAAAATATTAACAAACCATTATGCAATATAAGCAATTGCTTGCAATGTGCTTGAGATTAATTTTCGGTTATTAACAAACAAAAAATAAAATAAAAAAATTAAAAAACGACAGACAGAGAGGGAAAGAGCGAGAGGAGATTAAATTTCCAGAACTGCTGCTGGAAACAGAAAATTAAATAAGAATTGCAATTGTTTGAAATACAAATTCTCTACAAAACCGAATTTTACTAAAAATTCTGTTGGCCATAGCATTTAGGTTGGAATTATACTGGTTGGTTCTTAACTGAATGTGAACGTGTGCGCCTTCTGTCAGCTCCTAGCAAAATTTGTATCCACAATAACTAACATTTCATTACCAAGGAATTGTATGTTCTAGTACTAATAAGTAACTTATAATATTATTATTTATTTATTATATACTGTTTTATACACAATTGTACATACAGTGAAGTTTTTGACTTGCGATAAACATATATTTACGATAAAATAAAGGCATAGAGAATAGAAAACAGAAAAGAAAGTAAGCAACTAATTGAAAAATATATAAATACAATAAATAAGATTGAGAATAATATTGATTATATAATATAATTTCTGATTTAATAATTTTTGAAGAAATAAAGCCCTTAGCCTAATTACACATATTATAAAAAAGGACACATTGCTGAACTGTTCTTTATTTGATGACTGTTACTCAAGTAGTTCTCTCTGAATAAACTATTCAACGGACAAACAAAAAATACATGTTCTAACGTTTCTAGCGAATCTAAATTACATACCTTACATTTTTTTGTAAAATTTATAATATGTTTAGTTTTATTGAAATAAATAGTGCATTCATTTATTGAAGAAATACGGAGTTGGCTAGCAATTCTAAGTACATGGAAGTATGAATCTAAATGTAATGATTGATTGTCATAAAAAATTACCTGATAGAGATTAGTATATGATGTATTTCGTAATCTAGACAAGTCTAGCTCAATCAAATTGTTTTTAAGTTTCTTTAGTATTTCTTTTTTAAAATTAATAATTTGACTTACATCTTGAGATTGCCACAAACAGTCATAGCCTATCTCAGAAAGTAACTGCTTTAACTGTCCCGCCCAATCACAGCCATATTTCTCTAAAAATAATAACCTGTTAAAACAAATTTTTGGCAACCTGTTGTTATTTATATTTAATATTTTATCCACCAAGTAAGAGCGGCTTTAAATATATTAAATTTTAATTTAATTCTTGCAATTTCTAGACGTAAAGTATAGTTTGAAGTCTTTCTTGGCCAGTACAGAGCAGATTTGAAAAATTTCGACTGCACAATCTCAATTTCATTTGTATATCTCAGAGCCAAGGTTTCACAACAGTATAATAGAATAAACTGAGTAATGGTGCCAAAGAGTTTATTCTGGGCTTTCCAGGAGTTAAAAAGGGCTTAAATTTCCAGAACTGCTATAGGTATAGGAAACAGAAAATTAAATAAGAATTGCAATTGTTTGAAACACAAATTCTCTTCAAAACCGAATTTTACTAAAAGTTCTGTTGGCCATAGCATTTAGATTGGAATTATACTGGTTGGTTCTTAGGGCATAATGCTAACTGAATGTGAAGTAGCACCTTCTGTCAGCTCCTAGCAAAACTTGTATCCACAGTAACTAACAGTTCATTGCCAAGAAATTGTATATTCTAGTACTAAGAAATAAATTATAATTATTATTATTACTATTAACCAGGACTAAAGATAAATTTTTCCTGATAACTTTTTCAAGTAAAGTAGACATATAAAAGTATTTGTTGTCTGATGATGAATTATGTCATGAAGAAATTTGGTGAAGTTCGGTCAAGAAAGATATATTCAATTATGCCAACGTTTCGACAGAGTCCTGTCTTTATCAAGGCTTTAAAGATGTGGAAAAAGAATTTATGGTGGGACTTTGAAACTTACAACATTTTCTACTGCCCAGAAACATGAAAAACAAATTTGAAAGTTACTACTTTCCTCTAGAATGCAAATACTTTGTAATAAAAATGATACCCAAACCCTCCATACCTCATCATCTCCTAACTTCCTACCACCATCCGATAAGTCTCTTGAAAAACTCATCCTCAAATTCACAATCTCCTTGAAGACTCTGAAGTAATACCCAACAATCAATACGATTTCGGAGCCTACATTCCACCGATCACCAATGCCATCGCATTGTAGACGTCATCGCTTGCTCTACACAGTTCTCGGCTTTCTTAGATATTACGCAAGTATTTAATAGGGTATGGCACGAGGGGCTGCTGAGAAAGCTCAAGAGCATCCTTCCTTATACCTATTACCTCATCCTTAAATCTTACCTCTCACACAAATCTCAATGTTATCTCTCTATTCGTTTGTTATTTTTATTTCAGCAGTCGCGTTCCTGCTGGTACATTTGGTTTTTTAAGTATTGTGTAGTTTGACCAACATAAACAGCAAGACATTGTATACAGTCTATCTGGTAAACAAGGTCTGATTGTAATATTGGGTGTAGAGTCTTTAAGTTTTGTATAACTTGTTCAGAGTGTTAGTACATTTGTGCGCTAACATGACATTAACGCTTGAAGAAAATCGGTTAATCAAACATGCAATTCTACAGAACAAGTTTCTGAGTTTTTAGAAATTTCTCGAAAACGGTTCCAACGATTTTTTTGAAACATGGAATGCTTGCTGCATAGATAAGCAACGGATCACTTTTATTTGTAACATTCTTATGAAAAAAATTATTCTAGCGGGCTATTAGGATCTGTCAGTTACTTCAAATTTGAATTTGCACAAGCTTTGTTGGTTTTGACTTAGAGTGCTCCTCATAAGACCGTTCAGATATATATGTAAAACCCCTACCACCATGTTTATGGCCAGCCCAACTAAACATTGTCACGTTGCAATTTTAAAGAAAATTTCTTGATTAAATTGTATTAGTTAAGGTAAGAGAAAGTCGTTTGAGTGTTTCTCATCAGATTTTTTTGCCCTCGAGAATAAACTACTTCAAATATATAACGATAACACTTACTTTTTTTACAGCTATATAATAAGTATTTTCTCAAAATTTTTGAGAAAGAAAGGCACTAAATTTTTTGCAAAATATTAGTACATTATTGGTTTCATTATTTAGGTTTTATTTATGATGCTGTTTTCTTCGTGTTCTTATTTTTACTTTTTCTATATGGCAATAGATCTCACTGTTATCTCGAGATGTTAAGGTTTGTGGTGGCGAGGTTAGCTCGGAGTGTGCGACCTTGACTGGAAGACTTCGTCCATACACTGGCAAACTAATGTGCTAAATATATATTACAACGGTATAGAATAGCATGACCTCCAGACACTGTCCGCTTTCCTGCGCCAGAATTAACAGCCTCTATTACACATTTCTCCAGATATCATTATCATAACTATGGCTTGTCTGCACAGTGTATGTCCTTTAGTTTTCACTGTAGGGAATGTTGTTAAATATATTGTTGTTCCAAACAGATTTACGAGTGAAACAGCGAGGGTAAACAAATTTAGAATTTTAGTAACATTCTTATTGTAAAATTTACTTACTTTTATAAGAGAAAGTACAGTGATCATGTAAAATTTTTGAAATGAGTTTTAAAAAGAGAATATTGTGGTCAAATGATAGTGTTTAGGTCTCCTGGAAAAAAAATCTGGTGTGAAACACTCACACGACTTTCTGTTACTCACTAATCCATTCTCACTAATAATTAATACAATTTAATCATGAAATTTTCTTTAAAATTGCAACGTTACAATGTTTTCAGTTGTGCTGGCAATAAAAATAATGCAGGGGATTTTGCTTGTTTATCTGAGTAGCCTTATGTGGAGCGCTCTGTGTCAAAACCAACAAAACATGTGCAAATTTAAATTTAAACTGTCAGTTCTCGTATACCTTTCTATAATCAAGTTTTTCAAAAAACTGTTTCAAATAATAGTGATACGTTTCTATCTATGCAACAAGTGTTCCAAGTTCAAAGAAAATCGTTGTCCGCCATTTTTGAAAAAACACCATAAAATTCAAAAACCTGTTCTGTAAACTCGCACTTCCTGCCAGAAATCATTAAGCTATTATTCCTCCCAGAAATCCCAAAAAACAATTTTCCCTTCATAATTTTTCAAAAAATAAGTGATAGGGTATTTATGTGTGTAGATAGTATAAGAAATTTAAAGTGAATCGCTGGAGCCGTTTTAGAGAAAATCCAGATAAACGGTCAGTAAAGTCGCACTTGTGGTAGTTGAATTTTGCCCGAAATCTTCGTGTCTGATGCAATGGTAGTGCCTAAACCAAGTTTGAGCTTGCTGCGATTTTTCGTTCTTGAAATATTCGTAGGCCGTATTACGTTATTACGTAATAATAACCATTAACAGAAACTTAATATTCCCACCATCTCCATTTATACCTATATATGGCTAAGGCCCATAAACTTATAGTAAACATTCCAAGTTTAAAAAAAAATTCCAATTAGAATTGTAATCATTTCTATAAGTTAATGTTGTGCGAGTGGTTGTACCAGATATTTTGCTATTGTTGGCGAACGGTTAACAGTTTTCCTTCTATCTCAAAGTTTAGTTTGGTCTGAAATATTTGAATGTTGAATGTTGCTGCCATAGTTTCATTTTACATAACACACTGACCGAACTGTAAATTAGTTTATACAATGTATCGAACGTGCTTTCAGTGCTTCTAACCTGAATCTAAAACTCTTAACACGTTGAAATGAACAAAATCAAATAAAAGACGATTATGTTTAAAATTCAAGTGGACAATTGAGGAAAACCAATACACTGTACAAAACTCAAACTAAAACAGAAATTGACACACCACAAATTGAACTAGTTTTATAAACTAATTGTCGAACTTTATACAAAGTATAAACAAAAACAAACTAATTTTATAATTATTTTATATACCATACTATTTTATATAATTATTTGATAAACCATACTACTAGCTAATGTATTCAATATATACGTTATAACGAGTTAGAAAACTATCGATACAGTAAATTGACTTCAGATAACCTCTTTTATTCTGGTACAATTGGTCAAATTTTATTATATACTGTGTTTAGTTTTACTTTCTTTTACGGCCGTAAGAGGGAGTATTGCAATGTTGAAAATACTTGAAACTTGAGGTCCCTCCTAAATTATATACAAATACACATTTTGAGGCCCCTCCCAAAGACCAAAAAAATGTTTACAGCGAGTGATCTTTAGTATTTTTAGTTTCTTTTAGTTTTATTTCATTCAGACGCTCCAATCGCCAATTATATGCTGATTTACAAAAAGGTTTAAACAATAAACTAACTACAAATGACAAAAAAAAAAGAACTCAAGAAATCATAACAGAGATAGAACTCAGAAGTAGTCATAATTGAGATTTTATCACGTGCATATCCATCTAATCTCATGGTCTCCCTTGGGAAGAAAATGCATGAGGCGACCAATGTGGCTCATTGTAGATTTCCGTTCAGAGTTACATATTAGTCTTGTCAATTAAAAAACGAAGAAATCTTCGATCCTGAGTTCGGCACCAAATTACCAGCGCCAAAGTTTTGGAATCACTTGCGAGCACAGTGCTCGCGCTTTTCAAGTACATGAAATGGTGCTTCAGCAAAAATCTTCAAAGCGACACGTACGATTTCTTGAAACTTTGGATATCATCTGCAAACCTCTACATCTTTTGACCTTTGTTTGTCACATATTTTTGTGATAATTTATTTCAGGGAATTGTGGGCTAAGCTCACTCTAAGCTGCGCCCTCACTCACTAAGTATTATTACAATTAAAAATTGCCCAAATAAAGTATAAATCCGTACACCATGTAATGGAATTAGAAGAAAAATTCATAAATAACTGAATTTACTGGTTTTCCGTCGGGTTACGAGCTCAAGCTGCCCTTCCACCAAAGTTTTCTAATTTGTCTTTTTTGTTCGAATCATGGGAACATTTTTATTATAGGTAGGTATTAAAAGGAAATATCCAACGAAATTACAAATAGATTACTTAGATGATTTTCTAAAACTTTTTTTTTTAACTGTTATTGAATATTTACAACTGCGCTGTAGGCCAAATTAAATAATGTAAATGGCAACAAAACAAAGCAAATATTCCGAATAACTGGTATGGTGTCATCCAGTGATGAACACCATTAGTCGACCGACCAGTTGGTCGCGAGACCAGCGACGCTTCAGCCGTCTTCGAGGATTGGGTTGGTAGTTGAGTACAGCTTCGCTGCTAAATGATTACGGTATGAAGATATGTTTTGGTAGAATTTGTGTAGCGGGATTTAGAAAGTTCAAATATAAATGGAATTTTGAGGTCTTTGTAAATTGTTTAATTAATATTTTAATTTTGTTTTGATTGGCTCGTTTAGCTGTTCCATAGAGTGCGAGTCCATAAGTCCATATCGGTGCTAGAAGAGCTAGGTTGCATTTATCTTCTGATGCAAAAATCAAAAAAACAAAGTCTTCAAAGTGTGAAGGAGAAAAATTTATACTAAAATGCAGAAGTTAAGTGAAAAGTTTCCAGAAGTATGAATATAGTACCTACCGTATAGAATGTGTTGAATAATTGAGTAAGAAGTGATTGAATCAGAATCATCTATCATTTTCCCTTATTATGATCGTAGTATCAATGTAGTGATGTAGTAATGATCATGTGTCATAATCATAACACATGACGATCATAATCGTGACGAATCTTTAAAAATTGAGATTTTACCGGAAATGTAACTTTTAGATCCTTACACCGAAAATGTGGGGGGGGGGGCAGACATTTAGATATAGATGTTACGAGATAGGGCTGTAAAATCAAATAATCTACGATCGAAACCATCTTATAATACCTTGGGTGTCCGCGTATGCGCACAGAATTTAATATGCATAAAATGCACAATTTTTAAATGTGTGTGTGTGTGCGAAGGGGGATGATGATGAGGAAGAATTTGCTATGGAATGCACACACCAGCTACCTCTCCTATAGACTCCTATGATGTTTGTGTGAGTGCTGTTGGTCGATGTAAGTTCGAACCGTTAGATAGTTACACACGCTAAGATACCTGAAGATGTTTTCTAATCTACGTCATCTTTACAGCAAACTAAAGTTTAGAAATAATAAAAATTATAACAAAATTATCCATCAGTACTGTGAGAATTACAGAAAACAGAGATTCCTGTGAATGTTTCACAAAAAAGAGTCTCAAGGCCCAGTAAAACTATTTACATTTAAATCTGTATTATTATTATTATTATTATTATTATTAATATTAATATTAATATTATTAATACTGGGAGCCTGAAGGCGCGGGACCTAGGCTAATATGACTTTATCCCCCTCCCTAAACTGCTTTTATGTAGCCTCTCCCAGCAATCTATCGGTCAGATTACAATATCTTAATTTATCGTTAATCTCCAGCTCCCGCAAGCATTCCCTTGAAAATGTTGCCTTCCCAAATTTGCAGAATTTCGTGTTACTGAAACTGGTACACCATTCCCCTGACTTCTCCGTCACAATTTTGACACCAAGGGCTAGGACGTTCTGCCTTTTATGTGTAAATGAAACCCAAGTGTGTCCAGTCAATACACTTACCCCAATCGTATCCTCTCCGGGAAAGAAGATCTTCAAGTCTACCTGTTTTATATCTTTTAATATCTATTTAGCCTGGTGACAACTTCCATGTTCCCCATTTCTCCAGTACTTCTCCAGTGCTCTATTTCTCCGTTGTTTGACTTCCCTGAAGCAAAATTGCTTAGTGATGGCAACTGCTGATTCGGGTCCAAAAAACTGTAATGATGATCCTACTTAAGCCAACTCGTCCGCAACTCATTGCCCTCAATAGGCGCATGTCCGGGTACTCATAAGAGCTCCACTCTGCTCTTTTGAGCGAGGCCATTAATTCTTGCTCCTACATTCACCCAGTAATTTAGAGCTCCAGCACGGCTTATTCTAAGCCTTTAGTACAGCGTGGCTATCAGAAAATATCCTCACTACTTTACTTAATTCCTGCCACTCTTCCAGCAGCATTTAATATTACTAACGATCTCAGCCTGGAAAACAGTGGCCACAACCCTAAAGCCACAGATGTTCCTTTGTTGAGCCCCTGTTGCCAAGTTCCTATTCCAGGCAGACCAGTTTCATTCTGCCTTGAGCCATTAGAGTACAACAGGAAATAATGCCATTACTCTCCTTCATTAGCCCTTTGAGAGTGTTCTCCACCAGATTACCAATACTGCTAACTTTGAATTATAATTTATATACAAAATATAAATTGAATTACATTGGCTTACACATGATTGCAGTTTTTATTGAACAATATTTTTTAATTTCAAACTAAATGGGAATTTCAAATAAAATAATTCGACTAAAAAGTATTAGTCGAATAAATAATTCGATAAAATGAATTAATATTATTTTATTGAACACCCTCGAGCATAAAATAAGAGGAAAACACATACACACACATATGTATATGCAGTAGTTATATGGCGCACACTTTTAGATTGATGTATATGTCAGTTGCAGATATGACTGGTTTTAAATTGTGTTTTGCAATTATTATATTGTTTTTACGTGGGAAACGCAACTCCCTTGATGTTTAAATAAAAATATTAGAGTTCAATATTTTATTTTGTATTTTAAAATTTATTTTTTTCATTATTTTCCCTTGTTTATGTGAGGCGAAATATTGCACTCTTATCAAAGTTTCAAAAAAACGATTTTTCCACAAAAACAGATGTTTTAAGTTTTTCTGTGTTTGAAAAATTCGCTATGTTTTCCAAAATTTGAAAAAAGATCAGTTAATCGGTTCCAGAAGTACGAACAGAAATTATTTTAACGATTATTCTGCATGAGTGTGTATGTATGTCTATGTGTGAGTGTGAACAGAATATCTAAAAAATGGCAAAACGCTGAAACTTTATATTACGTTAAAGTGTACTTGGATTCGTCAAAAATCATCAAACAAAAATGCAAATCTAGAGAAAAGTTGTTTTTTGACATTGAAAATATTTTATAGGAAAATATTTTATGAGCGCCGAACATTTACGGGAACAGTCGAACCTACAGTTATATTGTTTGCATTTGTGTAACCAAATCCAAAATTCAAACTGTGTGTTTGGCAGTGGCGGCTACTGGTATTCGAATTTGCGCGACTGAACCCCCAGCTATTTAAAAAAAAAAAAATTAAATAAAAAAGTAGCAAATTTTCCTTTTTTTATTTTCTTTCTTTCATATTTCAATTTCAGAAAAATATTTTCATTTTTATATTAGTTAGGAACATTAAGTCACAGTAAAAATTGTATATATTGGCCAGATTATATGTATAATAATAAAAAATCAAATTAATAAATTAATAATTTTTGTTGGCAAATAGAGAATCAGACATAAAAGAATAGGAACGTATATCAGTATAGGAGCTCCTTTAATATGTTCGTATAATGAATTGTACACTTAGTGAATTATATGTATATCAGGAGATGTATAAAAAAGGAGGAAGTTGGAGGTTCACAGTTGGGCGTCGCGCTGGAGAATTTAGTATATATATATCTATATGTATATATTCTTACTACCTATTTTAAAATAAGAGTGGGGGTTACAAGCGCGATGAACATTACTTACGATCTTACGAACGAACTTACCCGATCTTACCCGGAGTTAAAAAACTGGTTTTTAGCAAATGTCCTCTGTTGTGTGTGTGTGTGTGTGTGTGTGTGTGTGTGTGTGTGTATGTATGTATGTGAACAGCATAACTCAAAAACGAAAACCCATAAAAAGTTGAAACTTGACATTACGTTTAGGTATCACCATGGGATCTGACCCTACGTAATCTGTCGAAATTCCTCAACCGGAATTACCACTTTACTACTTAGTTTTTTACTTGTTCACAATTTTCTCAAAAAAGGCTCCGATGATTTTCTTCAAATTTGGTATATCAACTACATATACAAAGAGCTACAACTTTTATTTGAAACGTTTCTCTGGGAAAATTCATTTAAGAACAGTTATCGGCAAGGAGTGGGTACAACTCTTTTTTTCACAGTTCTTCTCTGGGTGCACAGTGACAGATTTATTGTTTTTTTTGTTTTTTTTTAATTTAAGGCGCGTCAACATCTATGGTCATTGGCGCCCGAGCCTTCTCAGTGTTCTCTCGTTACTGCCCATCACCGGACAGTGAGGTGTAGGGGCTTCTAGGAAGAAAAAACCTAAGGGACTCAAACCCGAGTCCTCCGCGTGGGAGTCCTTTGCACTATCCACTGAGCTAATCCCTTCCCTGATAGATTTATTGTTAATTTAACATATTTAATTGTAGGGGAGGGATGCAAGTTTTTACCTGGCTCCTGCTTACTTCATGATTTCTATCTAGCCAAGCTACTAATTATGATAGGAAATGTAAGTATTTAAAAAAAAATGTTAAACCCCCACATATCCAAGTCACGAGCCGCCACTGGTGTTTGGTATAAAGTGCAATTTGTGAAAATACAATGAAGTATGTTAAAATTAACTCGGTGTATGTTTTCTTGACATTTCTTTATATTTAATCTGTGCGGTTGAAATTATAAAAGTTAAAAAAAAAAGATACTTTAACATGTTCACAAGTGTGGCAACCAATAACCAAGAATTTGTGTTTAATTTTTACATTTGCTTCTATTATTTTCTGGACAGGGTTTAAAAATAACATACAACTTTTCAATGTTTGCCTTTTTCGTGAAAAATGGTGTTTTTGTTTTTTTAGTTATTCGGGATTTTCTGAAAACTATTCCAAAGATTTTCATTAAAGTTAGTACATTTATTATAGGAATAAAAATTCTATTTCCGGTACAAAGGCAGATGGGGTCTCTCGAGAGGTGAGTGCACTTAGACATTAAAGAATTCCATTGTGCGATCTAGTTTCATGTCCCGGTGTCGATTAATGAACCTCAGGATTGTGGCAAGATATAATTTCTATCTCAGGATCGGTACACTGGTGTTTGCGCCCCGAATATCTACGAGGAGAATGCACACAAAGAAGGTGAAACTACTTTTCATCCTTAGACAAATAAAAAAACATTAGTTGCATCAGAAACATGTTTTTAGTAAAATTTTGGGACCTGGGACATTGGATGCCCACTAATTGGTGTCCTAAATTTAGCTTCCCTTTAATGGGTTGTTAAGGGAATTAAACGTTTACTAGAAACTGGGATTTTTAAGAAAACTTGCCATTCAAAACTAGAAAAATTGCGGTATATGAAATTCTTGTGTAAGTTTCACACCAGATTTTTTAAAAAAATAATGTTACTTAAATTTCAAATTATAAACCCTCATTTAAAGAATTAAAAATAAACCCTTATAGTCTTTAGGAAACCCATAGAAATTTAAAGGTAGAAATAATAGTTAAATTAAAATATAAGTCTTTATTACTATAATCTAGTCGTAAGTGATTATAACACTAATAAATATTTCTTATGAATTGTGAATATAAATGAGGATCTTGTTTAGAAATTAAGCGATTACGAAGTTAACCATAAGTGTTTGGGTCCTCGGCTTGATGGGCGATAAAGAAGAATATTACTTCTCTTATATGAAGACTTACAAAACCTCATTTGCTAATGAGCTAAGACTATACAAGTACTGTGTAGACTAAAATATTCTATAAAGTTTGAACCCAGCTTGGCCCTCTAACGTAAGGTCAGTGAAGTTGTGAGGCGTATATATATACAGTTCTCCAAGCCCGGCTGTTCATTATACCCTTCCCCACTAGATTCTTGCAAACTTTCTCTTTAAGAAATTGCGTTTCACCACAGAGAGGCCTGTCTTAGTGCTCATCGCCTTTTAGTTGGCTGTATTTAGCGGTGGTAGTGAGGGTTGATAGTTGAGTACCCAACGATACTACAACACAAATGGGAGGTTTCAGGCGGGGCATATTTCCAGGTTGTTGTTACACCGCTCCCACTTTTTTTCCTTCTCTTTTTTTTTAAAAAAGAAAAAGAAATTTCTTCTTAAACGTTATGTAATGTATTAAGAGATTATCGGATATGCAATTACGATAAAATTTTATGTTCGTTAATTCGTTTTTTTTTCACTTTCCAGAATTTTTTACCTTTGTTTTCTCTCTGAAACATATAACTTTCTCATACTGCTATTTCATATTTTAATGTCCCGGAGTAAAAAAAAAAAAAAGTTTTGTTAGCGAATGGTCTGTGCACGTTTCTATTCATGTGCTGTGGTGAACAAAATTTCATCATGTGCTGTGGTGAACAAAATTTCACGAAATGAACAACTCACAAGAAGCTGCGAACTTGATATTCCGTTTAGATAAACCACAGATGGTGAAGGTTTCGGTCAAAATCCATCAACCGGAAATGCTAATTTCTTGCACTTTTCTCTATTTTCTCGAAAAAAAGAAAAGGAGAAAGGATTTTGTTTAAACTTGGTTCACTATCTAAGGTATATATAGTCCTGTCATTTCTTTTTTGGGAACATTAGTCTGGAAAAATTTGTTTTTGGGTGTTTGCGCGCCAACTACATCGTCAAGTTTTTGTTTAGTTCCTCCCACCAATAAAAACTTACTGTCTATGGAATAGATTCCTGAAATTAACCAGTATAAAGAAGAACGGTTAAATGGCGATTTTTTAATAAATAGTCCTGAATAGGTTTTCTTTATACTGAATAGGTTTCAAAGAGAGATTTTCTTGACAAAGGCTTCACTGTATTTTTACTAAATTCAGCACATAATATATAATCACTATATTGTACTTATTTATTTTTTGCTAATCTTAATTTCTTTGTTATTTCAATAAAACACACATGAGCCTGTAAAATGTCGAGTAGCAAAACAATTAATTACAAAATAATTGATATAAAAATAATATCAATTCAAAACTAGCTAAAGCCTTTGGAACTATAACATTTTTGTCAACACGACGAACTTTTAGGCACAACTGGATATGTGCATATTTTGGATATCCTATTTATCACCACATGAGGAAGGTCTCCCTCCCTCTCTCTCTTGCCGAAAGGAATGGTCAAATCGATATTTCATTACAATGCAAAAGACTGATAACACAACAGAGACGCATACCAAATGGTGGAGAGGTGGCGAAAGGACGTTTGGCCGCGCTTGTTTCCGTATTTTGACCTGCCATTTTCTGTATTTAAGTCCTCGGATAGTGAGGGTTTTTTTAAAAGAAAAGTATTAAAAAATTCTTATTTATTGAATACTATCGCTTTTATTTCCATTTGAAAACCTTTATTTACGGAATTTAATGCTATTTATAGAAGTTGAATAATATTTAGCATTTTATTCAAATAATAGAGAATTACGCAATGTAACAACGGCGTCATTATTAGCATTGCATAATAGCTAAAGATTTCACAGACAGGATGGTTTTAGTACTCATTAATTCATTCAACGTTTACTGGTAAAAATAACAACAAATAATAATAGTAGAATAATATCAATATTATTTATTGGAACTCTCAACATTGTATCATATAATTCAACAATCACTTCAGCATAAACATTCAATGACAAGGATAACTTAAATAATCTGAAGCAACTAACCTATTATTTAACTTAACCTAACTTAAGTAAAAAATCGCCATTTTACCGTTTTTCTTTATACTAACCAATTATATAACTTAACCTAATCTACCCTAACCTAAGCCAATTCAGCATAACTTAATATAATTTAACCTAAAATTAGAAAGTAATCCATTCCAGATAATGGACTTCTCCAGCTTGTTTACCTAATCTATCTCAGCATAACCTAACCTAGAGGTTAATTTACCATAACTTAACTCAACCTAAACTATAGATAACTAACCTAATATACTACAAACAGTACACTACAAGTTTCACAAACAAGCCATGTACTGACAAAAGCAATCCTTGAAGGGATAAAATAGTGACTGAAATGCTTACAAAGTTTAAGGACAAATTTTCACTACAAAGAAAAGCGGGGTCCCTAGATTTCTATATAACGGTGGAGAAATGTACATAGGACATAAAGGAGTTAGTCACAAACAGCATATTCATTTTGAATACATAACCAAACGGTAAAAGCGCTGCAATTGCAGAATATTCGTCTAGAACTGTACATGCAAGAAATGTCTGGACAAGCAAGTCCTTGCCTTTAATAAATGGACAGTGGTTACTAGTGGCAGTTGATATTGAGGAAAAGGGAAACTGCATAATAAATAGAATGACGGATTCCATATGAGCTCATCATGGCTGTCCCTGTTTAGAGAATGGAAAAGAAAAGCAGAAACGAGAAAGACTGTATCTTTGGGACAAAGCAGTGGTAGAAGAAACAGACCACGTCATCAGAGGATCAGAAAAGTCGAGGAAAAAATTAATCCCCACCTTCCAGCAGTCATTCATATTCAAGAAGGTATGGGAAGTTCGGTCCCGTCACAATGCTTTATTTTATACACAACACTGTTTATTGCCTCAGATTATAGTTCAGCAATCAAGCCAAAAACTACTCTTAAAAAAGTCTATAGCAAAACGACGGCTTATACCAAACTGCCACAACCACAAGATCATCACGAATTTTACTTAATAATGGACCGTAGAAGTTTGAATGATCATGTAAACACAAATTATCGTGACGATTACTCTGTAATAAGTTCGCAAAAATTTTGGTCGTTAGCAAAATATACAAAGCAAATTGGCTAAAATTTTAATTTTTAATAACAATTTGAAAAACACGTTCCGTTCGTAAGTTCAAAAATTACAAACCCCAAAAACTTTCAAATTTTTATTCCATTTCTGGTTATTTTTATCGCCATTAGTCAAATTACAGATTGATTGATTGAAATTTTCAAAGAATATCATGTGATCTTTTTTACTTGACAAACAAGAACAAATAGTATTGTGACAAACAAATAAACCGACTAGTCTATGGTTTTAGATACGTTGCTATGGTGAACCTTTTTGTTTGTGCAAATAATTTTATCCATTAATCGGTTTAAATTTCTTGACTTGAATGCATTGCATAAATTTTGAAGAGATTGCGATCTTCTTCCCTCTTCCTAAGATAACTGCAATTTATCTTTAACAAAATAAATTAAAAAAAACATTATTCTTCTTGTTTCAGATATCAATGTCGAATGCAACCCAAGTTGTTTTACGGCAAGTTGGGTTCAACCTTTCTGGCAATTTGAGCTGTGAAGTCACAACTGATGCACCTGCATTTTCGACGGCTCTCGTATCTGAAGAGCTTATGGTCATTGGTAAGTATCAGTACAGAACATAAGTTACAGAGTAATTGCTTCTTTACCGCAGCAGAAATTACTTACATTTCAGCCTTGATTATCTAATCATGTAATCATTCAGTCATGCAGTCTTGTGTGTTTTGCATGATTGTACTAAAAAAAATTGAAAATTTAAAGGAGTTTACTTATTTTAATATTTTCTGTAAAGTGAACTTTACTCAACAGTAATCTATTACAAGGGCGGAATTAAATCAATAGATTTAGCAACTGTTTTGTTCATCTTGTGAACATTGCTCGGAGACCGCAGTTGACTTTTGGGCACCAATGATCTCAGATACTGACGCGAAAAAAACCGCTACAGCCTTCATATGCAACATGTAATTATCCGGCCTTCGCATAATCATACTGGCGAAAATTTAGCCTACATTTCCTTTGATTTACAGCTATAATTCATACAAATTTAGAAAGAATGCGGAAATGCGGAATAAGTGATTAGAATACAATATTCAGTTCAGGTGGTTTTAGAGAACTATTAAAAACCCATCATTTTAGAACAATAACCTGGTTGTTATGCCAGGTTGGACAAAGCATTTAAGATAGATAAATTAAGTTTATTATCAAAGAAATTTGTACAATAGTGAGGCTGGTGAACACTGTTGAGATGCTAGAAACATAGCGTTGTAATCAAACTGCGGGGACATTTATATATATAACAAAATAACAACAGTTTATATTCAATAAAAGTCAACAACTGTAAAATAACAAATATATATATATTTAGAACAAAACAAGTATGTACCACAGGTTTAAAAAAAATATTAAGTTTCCTGATTAAAGTGAAGTCACGATAAAATATGAGTTATAAATATTTAATTACATAGATGTATGTGATAATTAATAAATTATTCCTAGGAAATCAACAATCTATGGTAGATACCGCTAGGAGTGTGTCGCTCTTAAGATCGACTTCCATTCTTTTCAGGAAGTTCCATGTCATACGCGGTAATAGTACTTCTTGTCCGCATTCTAAAGTTCGAAGTGGTTTCTAAATTTCTCCCATAGTGTATACATTTATTATAGATGGCTTTTTTCTCGAGATGACTTTGCTCTTCGTCATTACTCTCAAAACGGACAGTAGATTAGATTAGATTCTGCGGGGGGATTGGCTCTTCAGCCTGCGCCACCGCGACCACCAAGGGACTATTGTGGCACCCCCTAAGTTGGAGACCCCTCCCCAGTCCTGTCCTTTATTTGAACTTTGGAATCTGGGGAGGCTCCTAGGTGGTCGGCTAAGGCATCTCCCATCAGAGCAACCTCTCGAGTCCTGTCTGGCTTAATTGACTTAATAGACCCCACTGGCTGAGGCTTGCAGGTGTCAGCTTCTCCTCTCCAAAGAGGCAAAACCTCAGCCATACAAGCCCCTCGCACTGACACAGAATGTGCAGTGCTGTTTCCTCTTCTTCCTGACAAAACCTACATAGGATATCCTTTGCCAGGCCCATGCGGTGCATGTGCTTATTAAGTCTACAATGGCCATTGAGCACGCCAACTGCTATCCTTGTGGCCACCCTGCCTAATTGGAGTAGTTCTGCAGTTAGCCTGGGCGAGTAGCTATGAATGAACGTTTTCGCCTGCCTTTGACCTGGGGTTTTAGCCCACCATTCTCTTGATCGATCGTGCATCCATGTCCTAATGGATGCATTCCTGAGGCATCTTACGACGCCACAGAATGTTCAACCCTGATAAGGGTTCCGATGGAACCCTCAAGGCCAGGTGATCCGTCGCCTAATTGCCTCTGTGACCCGAATGCCCAGCTAGTCAGACCTGGAAGACCTTATTGTGGCTACTAATTTCCCTGAGTGCACCTAGGCAATCCTACACCAGCCTTGAGCTAATCTCCCACGAGTCAATTGCCCGCAGGGCACCCTGGCTATCCGAGTAGATGACGATTCTGGAGTTATGCACTCTCCATCTTCTTATTTCGGCGGCGCAGGTAATAATTGCGACTAGCTGCCCCTGAAAGACTGTTCCCAGGCTCAACATGATGGCATCTCGGATGTGAACCAATCCGTGTACCACATAGATTTGCCTGAAATTGATGGCCCGGTCTTCCATGCCCCTCTGTCTAATATCAAGACTTTGAAGAGTTTTTGGAAGTCGTATCTAGGAGTCATTTTTTCAGAGGGCAGGCCTAAGATTCAACTCCTCGCATAGGTGCTGATATTTCCTACTATGCCTGGGATAAATGGGAGCCTGTCTCATTTGCAGTCGACTCACAACTGCCTTGGCAACACCTTGGACGTAGATGTGGAGTGGTGGAAGGTTTAAAAGAACCTCCAAGGCTGCAGTGGGTGTGATCATCATGACGCCCATTGTGCTCAGGCAGGTCAACCTTTGAACACTTCCAAGCGCCTCAACTCCCCCCATCTGCAAGGTCTTTGTCCACCAGACCTCTGCCCCGTGGATTATCATCGGTCTCACCACACTGGTATACCGGGTCATCTTTGGGCTTAATCCCCAACTTTTACCACACAGCCCCCTACACCGCTCATGGCGATTTTGACTTTATGTGTGATAATGTTAATATGAGAATTCCATGTCAGCCTTTGGTCAAACATGACTCCCAAATATTTGGCTTCCATGGCAAAGGGGATCGTTACCCCTCCGAGTACCGGCTGTTTTAAGCCTTGTAAATTTCTTTTCCTTGTAAGAGGAACCACTTTAGTTTGTGGGGATTAATCGAGAGACCTTCCGCCCTACGCCATTGATTTACAATATTGAGCGCCCTCTGCGCTCCAAAATGGTATCCCCGAATCGCCCTCTTACCACGATTGCCAGATCGTCCGCAAATCCTAGGCAATGAAAGCTTTACGCGGTTAGTTTGGCTAAGATGTCGTCGGCTAATAACGTCCACAACATTGGCGACAAAACGCCTCCCTGCTGACAGCATCTACTCACCCTGGCCTCTAGAGATAAGTTGTCTATGGTGGCTATATTAGTCCTTCCCAGTAGACTAGTCCTGATCCACTGACAAATCGTAGATCCCCTTCTCGTCAGTCCATGCTCCAGTGACTCTGAAGACACATTATTAAAGGCCCCCCTCTATATCCAAAAAAGGTGGCTACCGCAGTTTCCTAGTCGTCAAGCGACTTCTGGAGTAGCCTTTTTAGCTCATCCAACGCTAAGTCTACGGATTTCCCTGCCTGATAGGCATACGGACGACTATTAAGAGGACTCGTCCCTTATAAATCTGTCAATCATCCTCTCCATCTTCTTCAGCAGAAAGGAAGACAGGCTTATTGGTCTAAATGAATTTGGCTTTGGTCTGCTGTCCTCGCTACTTCTGGGAGAAACACGACCTTTACCTTTTGCCATACTCTCGGAATGAATCCCCAGGCCAAACAGCCTCTGAAGATACTACATAGGTGCGGTATTAGCACCTCCACCGCCTTCTGTAGGAAGATCGGGTAAATTCCATCCACTCCTGTACTTTTTAGGGCTTGAACCTTGCATGTATGGCGTAATTCGCAATTTTCCAATCCGCCCGTCCAGGCTTTTCAGCCTCTCTACCTCGAGGGGGCCCCTTGGTAAGGGGACCCTGGAAAATGTGTGCTCATAAGCAACTTCAGTGACTACTCTACCGAGTTAGTGTACGTTCCGTCATCTTTCCTCAGGAGACCTACCGTATCCGCGGTACCTTCTCTTGCCAGGATCCTGTGAATTTCTGCACACTCTGGGGTGTCCGCCACGTCTTCACAGAACTCCAAAAGGCTTTACGCTTGGCGTTCCTTATTTCGATATTGATTTATACGTTGCCTAGTCGTGATTGGTTTTGGCTTTATTAAACAGCCTTCTCACCTGTCGCCTTCTCCTCTCTAAGTGATCGTTCCACCAGACTGTCTTCGACCTACGAGGCCTTTCTTTCTCCGGACTGTTTTCCTGGTAGGCGTCCAATATCGTCTCATTTATCAGTGCCACTGCCCGTTCCAGACTTCCCGCCTCTCGTACATCCACCTTAAAGTCATTGAGAGATTCGCTGAGACTCTTAGCAAATCCCTTCTAGTGAGTTTCCCTCGGACTTCGAAGCCTATGGTGGAGTGCATATGTCGAACCTATATGCCTGTGATCTGTCTGTGATGGTTCACTTGATACATGCTAGTGAGCTATTTTGCTCGACATACAGCGCGAAGCTAGCGACAAATCCAGCACCTCTCTCCTAACTGCAGTCACAAAAGTTGGTTCCGAGCCTAAATTAGCCGCATGCAACCCTTCACCAATAATGAATTCATAGAGGTACTTACCCCTTTGGTTAGTATCGGTGCTCCCCTAGGCAGTATTATGCGCATTGGCGTCGCACCCTAGCACAGCGAAGATTCCCTCTCCTGCAGTATGCGACTATACCACTAATAGCTGGGGGGGCAGTCCTCATCACCAGGGAAGTACGCCGATCTAATAACTAGCCTTTTCACTACATCTTCGGTGATGATACTTAGGAGAGCTGCAACACAATCAGCCGAGCATAGCTCTGGTATTAATTCGCAGCCCACCTTGCTGCTAAGTACTATACACGCTCTAGGTCTACTCACAGAATTGTTATACAGTACCTTGCTAAATTTTGGATCTAATCCTCGGTTGATCCCTCCATGGCCTGGAGTAGGGTTACATGAGCCCTTCTCTCTCGACTCCTACTAAGCACGGCCGAAGCGGCCTTTACATGGTGGGGGTTCGCCTCCGAAGGGGATGGGTCGTTGGCCCGGTACGATGACAGGGGGCCGTTCCTTGGCTTCCACAGCCGCCGATAACCGCTCCTGGCCTTTAGATCTGTGGAGCAAACCGGTATCGCTTTCGCCAGGAGCCGCACCCATGGGAAGTCCCGCCTTTCCGTCCGCCCCTTCTTCCATCCGCCCCTCTCCTACGGGTAGAACTGCAAGGGCACCCTGCAAAGCCTCCATCTCTCTCTTTCCAGGCCCGTTTGTAGTGCTTCTGGCAGATCTGTCTTCATAGTGCTCTTGGCCTTAGGCAGATTCCCCTCTATCTCTATCGCCTTGGCCTCTTCTGAGCCCTTGCTTTTTGGGAGCTTGTGTCTGAAATTCACCCTCCCCCAACCAAAAAAAGGAGACATATCTAGCCTTTTCAGCTCTGCCAATGACCCCTTGTCCATGGAAAACGTCCATAGGCACCCACCCTCCACGGATAAGCAACCCTAAGTCTTCCATAATCTGGTTTTTATCCTCTTGTTACTCACTTCTAATCGCGTGAGTACTCTTTCGGCCTCTACCTTT
This sequence comes from Triatoma infestans, assembly GCA_011037195.1. Taxonomy (NCBI): domain Eukaryota; kingdom Metazoa; phylum Arthropoda; class Insecta; order Hemiptera; family Reduviidae; genus Triatoma; species Triatoma infestans. The sequence continues at coordinate 30,572 of JAAEAF010002858.1, read as the reverse complement.
TTACCTCCTTCGTTTGGGATAAACACCTTGCATGTTTCAGGACCTGGTATGTCGTCTCCCTCGACTGTTACAAGGTTTGCCCCTTCCCAAGGTTTGAGCTTTGTAATAATCTCCCTTAACCACTAAACACTGTCCTTGCTTGCTCATGTAATGACAATATACCCTGGTTTGTGGCACATTCGGTCAATCTGACCTGTTGCCCGCCTCTTGGGATCTTGTCATATTCCCCCAGTATTGCATCCTGGATGGCTTTCTGCCTCTCCATACTTAGCTGGGTTTGAGGAAGCCCTCTTGCACAACAGCGACCTTCGCGAATAGAGAGCCTCACTGTAGGATTGCTCCACAGATTTGGCTTGGTGGATTTGGTTGCTGCGGCGGGGATTCCCTCTCCGACCTGGGCCTCTTAGTTGCCTTTTTATAGCGTTCGGCCATTGGAGAAAATTTTCTCTAATGATCTGTCTTTTGGCCTGGATATATTCTTGATCTGCCTCTATATGAACCTTGAGTTGCTTCCTAGAATCTCCTGTCAGTCGGGCAACTTGCACCTCCTTCTCTGTCTTTTTTCAATAGCTTCCAGCGACTCTTTTGCCAGCCTTTTACCTAGCCTTTTGACTAACTTTTACCAGCCTTTGCCTTGGCCTCCTTGATCGCCGAACCTCCAGCCTCGCAAGTCCGGCCTTTGGCAGTCACTGCTTACCGCCTGTTTCCGCCGTGGCCATAGCGGCTGCGGAGCCAGAAGCCCCACTCTCCCGGCCTTACGCATCTGCCGTAGCTACTTTAACCGGTAACTTGGCCGTACTGGTTGTGGGGTTACCCCCATCCCCCATGGCCTGGTGTGCCGGTCTTTGGTGGCACCATTGCCTTAAATTGTTGTATAAGTTCCTTTGATTTACCCATTTTGTTCCCACGAGTAGCTGAGGATAAAGGTCGTCCACCCTTCCAATAGCCGGGCAAAGCTAAATGCTCCGGGGTTTCTCCCGGTACCCCGGAGGTTCCGCTTGCGACACAGTACCCCTGTGCCATTCATCTCTCGGCACTAAACGCATCACGCCTTGGATTGGGCCCTAATATCCTGTCTGTACTGTGTTTGTGTAAGTGTTGTTGTGTGTGTCCGTGTAGTGCATATGTATCCCGTGTGTTTTGTGTTGGGCTAGGATGTTCGCAGGGTCGCCCTTACCTGAGGAGGCGGCTAGGCCACCTCGCATCCCGCGATAGAGGGGTCTAAAGGATAGGGTTCGATAGGAGACCAGGATGGGAGTGGTAAGATGAGATGGCCTGCGATGGTTTTGCCGCAAGGCCAGCCAGTGCCATGTTGGCCCCGCCAAAGAACGCATTTAGCCTTTGAGGACTATAACGGACAGTACCTGGATGTTCCTTCTTTATCCACCCTATACACTTCCTCGAAGCATCATTCAAAGCCTTCTTCTTTTAGAAGATCCATTATTATCTGGTTTTAGGAAGTTCTTAAATAGATGATTGGGTTCGCAGTACCCTGAATATATCCTGAGGATATATTCGACAGAGTATTGATTATTTTCCTTAAAATTGACGTGTACTCAAACATTAACGGCGGATAAATATACACATGACAATAATCCTGCCGCTAGCAGGAACCGTACCAAATAACAATTAAAATTTGTCCATTAAAATTGTAAAAGTGTTGTGATTGTTTCTCACACAGATTTTTTCAATTGTTGACTTTCTCTTGCAACAAAAAGAAAATAAAAGAACTTTATTTATGTTGGTAATTAAAAGTAAAGTAATGCCTATTTTTTCAGGCGGGCTTAACGTCCAACTACCAAATTAGGTGTCGTGGACGGGGGCGGAAGCACCTACTTTACTATTAACATTTTTTTAAACAAATATAAAATTTAGTTATATGCTGGACTCGAACTGGGGTCCTCCCACTTACAAGTCCATGCTCATAACCAATACACCAACACCCGCCCCCGTTGATAATTATGGAATACTATAGTATTAATTCTTTTTAAAGAATCTTTTATTTTCTCTTGCTTCTTCGTTCATTATTTTCCAAAGTGTTTTGATATACTTCTTACTTTTTAGACATGTACCAAAAGTTAGACTGTAGGAGTGATTAGAAACAAAATCAAAAAAGACAAAAATTGGGCAACTCTTGTAGGATGTAGGAAAAAAAACACTATCCCAAATCCCTTTAATCTTCAAAACCTTTTATCCCTACAATGTCACCGTCAGCATATTGCTTGATACTTTTACATGAAAAGCTGGGACAGAGGTTTTTTTAACTGGAAAATTCTAGTAATTAAAGGATTTAAAAAAAAACAACTAGTAGAGGGAGATATAAAAATCTTTGTAATTATTCGAGCCGAGATGTTTACCTGTTATGGTATCTAGTTTGTATTTAGATCGTGTCTATTGGTGGAAGGGCCCCTTTGATTAAAATAGAGAACATATTTCTCATTCCATCATTCCAAATTTCGATCACATAATTACAATGAAGTAAAATTATAAACAATTTTCCTTTGATTTCCTGTGTGTGTATATATATAAAAAATCTTTTTATTTTATTATTCCTAGTTAGCATATACCTATCAGGTTTTCTGTTAAAAGTAATGTTTTGCATGTGTATGTATTTTTATGAGTATATTATGTGCTGGTTAGCTAGATCTTTGTCTTTTGGCGCTAAACCCAAATAGTTGCACGCATCACCTACCTACCTCTGAGGCTCTGTAGGATTTGCCGAAGTGTGTAGGTATCAGCGTATGAGTTCGTGACGTTTGGCTGGAATATCGGCAGGGATGTTAAGTTCCAGAGAAGAAGGCTAGTTTATTTCCTCCTACAGGAAATCCTCACCAGATCAATCTGTTTTCGCTCTATTACCATACACCAATCCCTGCCTTTCAACAAACTGTCAAACCATACATTGACCTGATGTGGCATGTTTAAGAAAGCTTAATGTTGGCTGTTACTGAAACATTACTGCGGGTTACTTTCAGTATTGCCCATAACAGTCAGTTTTTCTGTAAAAAAGTATAAGGAATATAACTGTTTGGGACTATATAGGTATAGTATGTCTGGGGAATTAAAAGAAAATTGAGGGGGATCATTTTCCAAAAGAATAGCTCTTCCCGGTTAATGGATTTTGAATGTTGGACCTGATGGTGATTCCTAAATAAAGTGTAAAGTTTAAGCTTCCTGAGGTTTTTATTGTTGTTATGATATCGTGTTCATACACACACACACACACACACACACACACACACACACACACACACATATATATATACTACAAATATACACAATTTCTAAAAACATAGTTCTATACTCAGGAAAACTCAAAATACATATCTCTTGGGAAACGCAATTTAGAACGTTTGAAACTATTGCAATACCTCTTCTTGCCACTCAAGAATAAGTAACAGTGGCCTCGAATCAGATTATTATCTTCAATTTACAATGATTAGTATTCACCAAAAACAGAAAATTACTACTACGATTCTCAAAATTAATTAACTAATTTACCTAATTTATTTTATTAAACATTAAAATTATAAGAATAATTTCATATGATAAAAGAAGCCTTCTTTAAAGAATTGCACTTAAAAATGGTTACAACTGTAGGAACGAATAAATTATTATTTAAGCCTTTAATATCCTATATTAGTAAGAGGTTTATAAATATATGTTTATGTGTATGTACATGTATTACAAAGTGTATAATACATATCTATAAAATATGCTGAAATAAAGAAGTAAAGTAATGTCAAGTAAAATATATGCAATAAATTACTTACCTGCATCTGGTTCCGCATATTTTCCTTTTCTCATAACTTTATAATGCCCCTTTTTTGGGGGTTCTTATTTTTTCTTTTTATTAATGGGAGGGGCAATATCTTAAGACCATTTCAATTTTAATACTATTCGGGACTACTGCATAGGTGACATTAAAATGTTGACGTAATGTTTGTATTTTAAAATATACAAGAAAAGATAAATGTTTACTTTTATTAGTAACGTTTACTTGATTGGCTTAGATACTTTGATTATTTTTAAATTAATCATTTCCTCCTCGGAAATTTTCCCGAATAAATAGCTGTGGATCTGTTAACATATGAGATCACGGTTGCATGTGGCCGTAGGCTGGCTCACCAAATCTTGAACCAGTCATCCGTCTATGGATTTTTGGCTCTACCCTCCCAAGCAAGCAAAGAGTTAGTTTGCGGTTAAAGCTTCACACCTACAAAAATTATATAACTGGTTGCAAAGGCCTTTAAGCTTGCACTCAAGAAGCAGATAAAACGAAATATGTTATGTCTGAACAGTATACCCAGACAATCATACCTACAAACAGACTTAAGTATACACAACAAATCAACATGCAATAATAAACGAACATATATGCTTTTTTTGAACATTTAGCCCTCGCATCTGAATTTTGCCTGTCCAAAATTTTCTGGGCTCTTAACGGCCGCTCCAAAATGACGACCTCCGGACAGTGTTCTCTCGTTACAGACAACACTGCCCATCACCTTCCTAGTGAGCTGTAAGAAGATCCTAGGAAGAGAAAAATGTAAGGGCACACTGCTGGCCTCGAAACCGGGACCATCACGTTGCTAGTACAGCGGCTATCACTCTAATCCCTTCCCTTCCAGGATGTCTTGATAAAATAGGTGACAGCTTAGACTAAGTTGTAAACTGATTTTGCCTTATTCAGCCATCGCAATCATTAGTTGTCAAGACTTCCTGAAAATGGTGTTGGACACCTGAAACCAATGGATAACCACAAAGAGAAACAAACTATCATTGAAAAAAGTTTGTTGTTTTCCAGTATTGCAAACCACAACCAACATGAATAAAGAATTATCTTTAACGACGAAGTCAAAAAATTAATAAAAATACTTGCAAGGAAGAAAACGGGATGGAATTCTTATCTGATCTCGCTATCTCTGTGTAAAAGGTTGGCATCTTCTTTTATAATGCTGATTATCGTTTCCAGAGATTGCATTGAAAGTCTCCAGCAAACCCCTTAATTTCTGGTTCCATCGGAAGCAATGATAATGGAAGAAGGAAATAAATAGTGTTGTTCTTTAGTCGCCCATCACCATACCCTAAGTGAGAGCTGACTTGCTATTAGAGTTGTCCCGAATTGTAGTACAACTCATTGCAGTAAATGAGAGCATTGCCATGACGTTATAACTATAAAATTATTCCAAATATATAACAAGTTTTCTTATTGTGGATTTTTTTTTGTAACCTAAAAGTAAACTCTTTACTTCGGGATTAACAATGAACTGTATAAAGTAGAATCGATAAATTATAATATAAACTAATCGATCTTGTATTAAGCTTATTACTGGCAACGTTAAGTTACCAATGAGCTACTAAACTATCTCTTAGTCTTTGAGGCAACTTCATAAGAGCTTAAAGTAAGTTTCTCTCTCAACTATGGACTTAACACTTTAAGCTACTAAATGTATATATATTTATATAAAGAGGGGGAACTTTCAACATTAACTTTTAAGATAAGAGATTAACAATCTCTGCTTTATAGTTTTGTATTATATAATAATACAATATATACGAGCATACATATATACACGTTTATTTGGATTTCACATCACTAATATTAAATGCATATGTATTTAAAATCTGAATGTATTTTGTGTAAATATAATGTACAAAACGTGCATACGGGATTAAGCACGATGAATGGCAATTAGATTAATATTAAATCTTTATAATCAAACACTGGAGGTATTCATTAAATTGCAATTCAGCAATAAATTTTCATCTATACCTTTTGGAATCAGAAACAGATTGAGTATTTGTATTTGCATGTTTCTCAATATCTTAAGAATGAATGAAGGGCTGCTATTCACTCTGTTACTGCTGGCTGGTAAGATGCAGGTATGGCGACCGTGACAAATTTTTGTTATCAAATTTCACAGGAAATTAACGTTTTGAAATCTCCTGATCAAGAAAAACATAGTATTTACAAATTGGTCTTCGTAGGTTTGTATGTAGTCATCATAACACAAAAACGGAAAATAGCAATAACTTCAAACTAGGTATTTGATGTAGATGCTACCTGGGACCCCAACAACAAAGTTGCGGATAAAATCGGTCAATTGAAAACACCTCTTTGCTAAATGGATTTTTTTATTTTTGTGATATTTTGGGAAACTGCTTCAACTATTTTTGGTATACCACCACAGAGCTACAGCTTTCATTTGAGACATTTTTGAAATCATTCAAAGTCGTGTTCGTTTCATTTGATGTTTTTAATAATTTCAAGTAGCTTTAAAAATTAATTTTTTGTTGATTCTTGTTGTTTATGTGTGTAAGCGACCGCTTTCACCGTTTTATTGCCACTTTCACCGTTGTTCTTTTTTAATTTTCGGGAATGTGTTGGCCCCGAATTTGGAAGTTCGCTTCGAACTCTGGAGAAGAACAATATTGTGACTCATGAATGTTATTTAAAATCTTTTTTGTTTTGGACTCACTAAAACCGTTCAATAGATACGGAATGAAATACTTAATAGACGATGTTGATGAGACAAGTCGAGGAGGATCTGTTGTGAAGAAACAAGTTGAAATTGGTGGATATCGCTGCAGCTACTGATTTGGTTGATCTCTTAGTTGTAGGTATTTGTCGGAACGGAGGAACATTATAAGATTGGATTGTCGGAACGGAGGAACATTATAAGAAAAGTTTTGAAGTTTGATATGTTTGACTGCCTCTCGAGGAACACAAAAGCTTTGCTAATTTCCTTTGGTATCGGAAGATACCAAAAGTTAAAAGTACAAATGATAGAATTTAACAAGGCGCTGTATATATACTAGGAATATTATGCGTGAGTGCATAATCCACATAGATGCCGTTTATAAGAACATAATCTGAGCGGATACTCTCAATAGTCTGGGTTCTGGGGGTGTAACATACCGCGGAGCTCTGAGGGTGTAACATACCGCGGAGCTCTGGGGGTGTAACTACCTTAGATTAATATCACTACAGAATGTTAAGAATAGACTATAGAAGTCTTCTGTTGCTCAACCTGGATACACGAATGGTATCAATCAGGAATTACTGCAACTGCTTTAGTGCAATAGTTTTTTCGTGTAGGACTCTAGATAGAAACGTTGATTTACTTGTGATTGACGAGAGTTACCTAGAGGGTCTCTAGAAGCCGTGGAGACACTTATTTTCTGTTAGGAGGCGCACATCCTCCCAGGTACCATCAACTGGCGTGGGATTCGGTGCCAAAATTCGCCCAGAATATTAAAAGATCTAATCGGTAATAAGATCTTTAAATGGGTAACTGCAGTTATGGGGCTCTAATTGACCTGGTTTCGATGGAACTCGTTATTGGCGCGAATTAATCCTGGTCTTATCTCTGGTTCGGTAATACTTAATCTTCGCTTTCTTTGGATATTTACCACTTTTATGAATATCCCCCTCTGTGCAGAGATATATTTACGTTCGACTTTGGTCGAGTGCCACCTCCCTAACGAATGAGGCAAGTTTCATGTTGAAATTTAGAAATGTTCAGTGTTAGCCGAGTGAATAGTTTGGTGTTACTATATAGTTAGCGAAAATAGTTTGTTTTAATCTGATGGTCTCATTTCATTCTCTTTGAACACCCTGAATTGAAAGATGATTCTAATTGATGTTTTCTAAATTCTCTCTTTTTATAACAAATTATAATTGTAACAATAATCATGATATTTTTTTTTATTGTATAATCGTGCAGTTTTTATGACTACTATAATGTGTTTCATTGCTCAATGTTATTAGCCAAATATCTCATTGTGTCGCGCGAGAATGGATTAACAACATTCTCTCTGTCCTTATCTACTATCCATTGCCAAGGGAACGGGCTTGGAAATATCAACGGGGAAAGAAAAGCCTGTTGAACTTCACTCTTGCTCACTTGAAACATTTTCCCATTAGAAATATTGATTTTAGGAATGTTCTGGTAATTCTGAGATGTTACATTACAAGTATTATTGGAGTTAGATCAAGGATGTATATTCTACATCATGATGTAATCATATTCAAGTACTATCTGAAATGTGGCGTCTACCAAAACGGTTCCACCAGAAAACGCTATATTTATTTTAACAACAATTAAGGATTGACTGAATGCATGACCTACATAAATTCAAATGTAGTTCATCTATGTCAATTCGGTACACCTGTTTTGTAGGCAATGACACGATACTGCGGAGGCAATCCCCTTCGATATTTCATCGGAATGTTCACACACGATGGCTGGTCTGTCTCAGTCGTTGGCCTCACAATGTGTATAGGCGTCTTAACTTTAAAATAGCAATAATGATAAACAAGGAAAATAATAAAATCAGACAAGAAACTTCCAAAGGCACATTTTTGTCTTATCTAAAAATTATTACAATTCCAAACTTTTAAAAGAAAATACCAAGAAAATAAAATTACATAATTTACACAAAGTAAATAGAAAAATAATAAATAAAAATGGCTACTACTTTAACATTTATTAGGTTTTGAAATAGTAATTCATATTTTAGTATCTATTTTCCAAAAGTAGAGATAAAAATCATAAATTTTATATGATAACAGTATTGGTAGATTTTTCCAAGAGTTTGGTTACCAATAAATCACCTTTCTTTCTATTTATTTTTCGTCCAAAAAATTACATCAAATATCTGCTGTGAAACAATCACAAGACTTTTACTGCGAGTATTATAGTTGTAACGGACAAATTTTCTTCAAACGGAGTTTTTAACTAATCCTTTTATTACCCGTAATATTACATATAAATAAAATTTTTGCAGAGCTTATAAGGAGCTATACCTGAATGAACGTCCAGAAGACCACAAAACAGCGACTCTATCAGCCTGTAGCAAGAGTCGGTTAAGAGACAGTTTAGAGTTACAGCTGACATCCAAAATCTCTGATGACCCCAAAGAACGACATTAAATAAATTTTTCCGAAACATTTTCAAATGAAAGTGATAGATTTTTTTAAATGGCTGCAAAACGGTTAATCGATTTTCTTCTTCATATTTGGAATTCTAAAATAGAGAATTCAATGTTCCTTTATATTATAAAGTGGTTTATACATGTGTTGTTCTGAAATGACAATTTAAAGAAAGGATAAACGAAAATAAGTTTCTCCCCAAAATATATTTCAAATGAAAGTGATAGGATTATATATTTGGATGTATGCAGATAGTGTAATGAACCGAAACGAAGTTTGAACTAATCCTTCCCCACCTCAAGTTCACTGCATTCCTCTCTCAAGCCCGTAAGGGGGCAATCTAGGAAGATCTGCAAGGAGAAGTTCAAGAAAAGAGGTATTGAACAGTCGCTGTAAAAAAAAGACTTGAAATTCTAAAAAGAGAATCAATTACTGAGTTACCAACACTCATCGACATACTACGTACATCAATCATTCTCACACCGCCACTCCATCACTTTGCCAATCATTCTGTCACTCTCTTCTCACGCTGCCATACTCTCACACTAAATATAAGAGTGTAAAGTCTTATCAAACGTTATCCAACCACCCGAAACGTCCACTACAATAGTACACGATGTTTGAAAAAATTGTTGGAGCAATGTTTGTGAGAAACTGAAAGTTTTCATGCGGTTGAAGGATTTTTTACCAGAACATTTGTGGTGGTACCTAAACGGAATATCATGGCTAACATGTGATGCTCATTACCGTTTTGTGGTTTCGAGCTAGCAGTAGCCGTCACCAAATAATTTTGCCTCACAGAAGGTAAACAATGGAGAATAAAGGTAATTGGTGAAGTACTAAAGAAACATTGTGAGGTCTCTCTGGATAAAATATTTATAAAAGGTATAAGACAGGGGAACTTGAATAAGTGCATCTTCTCTTCCTGATAAGGTAGCAATTGATAGTCCTGGTAGTTGTATTGACTGGAAACGCATAGTTAGCGAGCCGTTTACACTAAATAGACAGGACGCCTGCAGTCTTTTGTGTCAGAATTGTGATTCAGGGAGCCCGTGTAGTATCTAAACGGAATACCAAGTTTGAGCTTCCCACGATATTCGCTTTTTTTGTTGTTGATATTTTCTAAGAGAAAGTGAAAATTTTATTTTAATTGTAAATAGTAATATAATAAGACATTCTGTTAATCATGTTTAAAAATTTAAAAAAATATTGAATAAATATTGATGATGGCAAGAACACTACTTAATACAGGAATGTCGTAAAATGACAGTGCCTGTCACAGTGTCCTGTTTACTTGAGCTTATTTATCAAAAGCAGTGTTGCCATAGGGGAATTTCCCACTCATACACAAGGCATTCTGTAGTGCCACACATACTATACATGAGAGAGTGAGAAAGCCAGTAACGACTACGAGTTAGTAAGGCTGCCGGGTACATCCACCTTCCCCCGCACGTATACCGTCCATATTATTTAAACAAAATCCTCATTGCACTTTATTATATGATGAGACTATGTATATTAAATCCACTTTCTTGTAATCTATTCAAATAAATGTTCTCCCAAAAACCTCTATATTAACCACAAGGGTTAGGGTTGTTTCGTGCACGGGATGGTAGCTGGAAATTGACATGACCTGTTAGACTCTCTGCCCAGCAACTCAGGCATGCATTATAGTGTTTTATATATAAACACACACACACACACTAGTGTGCAAACTTGGAATTAATTCCAAATAATTCCATCCTTCATATATGATTAATGTGTATAAATATTCAAAACCGGGGAAGGTTATATCAAGCAGGTGAGAGAATGGTTGGGGGGGAGACAGGTTTACCAACATTAGCTCTTTTGTTAGGACCTAGGTTACGTATTACTTATTATTATTATTATAGGCGGAGTTTGTTGTTAACTTCCTTCCTGAAACTTAATATAATAGCAAACTTGACAAAGTAGTCCGAGGTCGGCTCCTTGCACCTTTATACCATGCAAACCAGTTACATTAAATTTTCGTTTAAACAACATATCATTAAGAAATGCCATGACAGCCTTTTGCAAACTTTAGTAAGCTTTAAAGGCTACGAAAGCCGGGTCTCTTGTCATTACTTCATTAACAACAAACACCTGAAATCATCATGTTAACTATTTTCCAGATTTTTTTTTTTTCTACTTTCCCCTACGCCTATCAACAGAAAGTATTGCGATCGTACCAGACTTCCGGAATTAAGATTTACATCGGAAATACATGTTTTGGGGTTCCCTGAATACGAAAAACATATGTTTCTAGCGATTGAACTGTGTATGTGTGTACGTACACATTCCATACACTAATAGAATTCCAAATTTGAAGAAAATCGTCTAATAGGAAATGTTATACAAAGCAAAACATATATTACTGTTGGATGAATAATGCAATTTAACAACTAATTAAATAAGAAAACAATTAATTTGGTGCACATCTACGTGCACTCTGAGCTACATGCACACATATGAGATGTGGTTTGCTGTGGACATGCGTTAAAATGTCTCACTAAGGAATGTTCCGAGCAGAATTTGTATCGAATAAAAATTGTTCAGAATTTAATTTTACATCTTTTACATTCTTAACAGTTTTGTGTTAAATTAACTGTCTCAAGATATCTTGAGATTTCAGTTTCAGTGCCTTTCCCTTATTAACTTATTTTATAGACATCTCATAAAGTTGAGTATCTCACTAAATGTTCCAAGCTGAAATTTATATAGAATAATAGTTGATCTTTAAGCTTCCGCAGCCATTTTCATAAAAAGCACAGATTGCTTCATTAGCTTCCAGGGTGAAACAACCCTGAAGAAGCTCATTGCAATATACGTCAGTTTGTAGCAAATCACTGACACGATCTCAACCCGGTAAGTCAAGTGTTTTCAATAAATTGTCATTTTTATATCTTCAGTAGTTTTTTATGGATTGAGCCAAAATTTGTTATTTCCATGCAATCTGAAACTCAGTTGGTCAATAAAAATGTTTGTTTATTGTATATCCTAAAACTCTTTCAGGTATAAGACACTCCCAGTCCTATTTATAGAACAGTAATGCAATAAATTCGCTTGTGAGTTACTCTCAACAAACCAGTAATGTAGCTGTGAATAAATCTACAACTGGGAGATTTTTTTTCTAGAACTCCCGGCTAGAAGAGTTCTAAGGGGTTATAAGTAGAGTCAGGATCCCCTTCCAGACGACTGCTGGACAATTTTAAAAGGCTGCCTTATATTTTTCTAGCCCGCTGACATTAGATTTATGATTCCAGCCAAGGGAATATGACTTCCATGCACTGTCCTTTGCCAGCCTCTGTCTTGAATACGTAAATATTTCTCGGAATGAATGCGCACACCATTCAGAGATGGTTGGGAAAATAGTATTTTAAAAAATAAAATAAATCTTGGGTAATATTATTATGATCAAAATGCTCATAAATTTATACTTTATTTTCTAAAAATTTGGGAAGTTTTCTTAGAATATTTTTATTCTTAGTAGCAACTGGACTAGCTACATCTTCCAGGATTTGGCATCCTAGATATCCCCACCTAAAGCCAGGAACAACCTGCCGTCTCCAACATTCACACAATACAAGTAGGGCATACATGTGTTTAATATGCGCAGCTATTTTGGTCTAGGCGTGCTAATGACAAACACACACTCATGCATACACTGTAGGTTTTACAGACGACTACATTCTATGTAGAAATCTGGACACTCATGGCAACCATTGTAGATTTTATGGACGATTATATTCTATATAGAAACATGGACACTCATGGGAACCTTTGTAGATTTTACAGGCGACTATATACTGTGAGAAGCATTGACACTCATGGAAACCATTGTAGATGACCACGGATTTTCTGGGTTTACACACTATGGTCTAGGTGGTTCTCTACTCCTATTTGTTTCATTTGGGCTCCATTCAACCTTTCGTGAAGCATTCTGCATTATTTGCTATTACCGGTTCACCCGGTGTTCGTCTGCAATTTCTTCTGCTCATCTTTTTCCCAAATATTTCGTTGTCGTTTCGTTACCAAACAATATTATTGCATTAATAATATTGAACAGTTTTTACAAAAAGTCATACATTTCCGTTATACTATTCGCACAATTGTTGCCAACATTTGTAAGTTAGCCTGAAACATCCCAGTTTTGGTTAATGGATTTTGCCCCGAATATTCTTGTCGGATGCGGTGGTATTAAGTACTTCAACGGAATACCGAGTTTTGAGTTTCCTGCAACATTTCGTTTTTGAGTTATTCTCCTAAAACCAATACATACAGGCCATTTGCTAATTTATTTACGTATCCAGGGGGCCAGAAACTTATAATTCTGATGAAAACTCAATTTCGAAAATCTGGCACGATTGCAATACTTCCTCTTACATAGGAATAAGAGAAAGTAATAATATTATATTACTATCAAAGGGGAACCAATTACTATCAAAGGGGAGGGAGAGAGACAGTTTCATTTTAAGGAATGTAACTAATTAATTGTATTATTAAATTAAATAAAAGTTGTCCAAGTTCATATGTGAGGAATGGAATCTGTTTCAGCTGTAATTAAAACTGAATCCTTTAAATTACAACACTGCATAAATATAACGAGGAAAATCAATGATAACACGTTATAATTTTCAGTTTAACAAGTATAAGCAGCCAAGTTTGTAGCATTTGTACAGAACTTATTTCAAAGTGAGAGTGAAATTCCAATTAAAACAGTCACGGATCTTTCGGCTGACCCACAGAATGTGCTGCGCCATACGCGCCAAGGCCCCCCGCATGTCATGCCCCACAGAGCCGATCCGTCTTCTACATCAGTAAAGTTCAAGGCAGTCACACCCACAACTGGAATACAATTCCAATATACAAATCAATTCCCTCCCTCCACCCGCCTGGTGCCTTAAATGAATTCAAATCCTGGAATGAGTTTTATTTGTGTGAAGTGTTTTGTGTTTTTGTAGAGCGTGTTATTTGTTAATTAAAAGGTTTTTTTTGTTTTTTTATCAAGTTAAAGCTGATCAAAAATTATATAAATTTTACTTTTAATGGAAAACTGTATTGTATTTATTTACTTTTACTGTCAGGATTAGGCGGCGGCAAATTTTGGAAGTTGAGTGTGGAAAAATATGTTTTGAAGGGTTAAAATATGTAAGGGTTTAAATAATTATATGTTTTTTAAACAAAATTGTGTTTGTGTGAAAAATACTTCTTTTTTTTTTCCTTTTTTGGATAGTAGACTCCAAAAGAGGTCTATTATGCCACCCCACTGGTGCCAAGTGTATGACTACTCACTTACAACTCTGAGGAAACTCAGTACCGGATAAAGTTCTAGTACCTTCCTGGTTCAATACCTGGTTCCGAATCTTCTCTGGATGATAGCATTGCAGTTCGTAGGAGGTTTATTGGGAGTCTCTTCCATACAGATAGATGCTACTGTGTTCTCTGCCCAGCTTCTTCGGGTGCTCCTTAAGTTAACAATGCCCCGTGAGGAAATCCGTTAGCATACGAGCCTATTTTTATTTAGACTGCTGCATGCTTCAGATCTTTTCTGGGTTATAACTGACCAGGCAGATCGTGCTTCAGACCTGGTTGGATTCTCCAGAGCTCTGCTCTCTTCATTTTGCTCTTCTTTCCAAATTTATCCCGAAGAGACTGGTCACTTATTCCACAGAAAGGTTCAGGCCCCAAAAAGGGAGATGCAGCGCCTTTCCTTACCGGGGTGTCGGCCATCTCATTTCCTTACACGCCAACATACCCTGGCGCACAAAGTAGGGCAACTCTAATGCTGCTCCTACCCAGGGATTGAGTTTGTCGACGAGGCATTCCTATACGATTTCCCAACTAGTGTCATGAACTCAGTCCTTTAATGGCAGCTTAGCTATCGGATACGATTACATTCTCCTGATTCCGATGTTTCCTAACAATTTTGTTGTGTTTACATCAAAAGCAAAGAAACAAAAAATCATTTGAAGCACAGACTTCTAACATCAACACATCTTCTGATCCTTCAACCATGAAAAGCGACCTTCCTGAAAGTTTTTATATTTTTTTTCAGTTTTTCACGGTTTTCTCCAACGATTTTATTTAATAATTTCATGTTTGTTGATTATAAAGGAAGTGACGCCTACGTAGCCAAATCCACTGCGACCTGAAAATGATTGTTGTGAGACTGTTATGTGACTCCGAGCTGTTGGTGTTTGTACATAGAATCCAGTCGTTCGTGAATGAAATGTGCTGTTAGTGAGTGTATCTATGTTTGGTGTACTAGAGTGGGATCGTTGAACACAACTAGATGCACTCATCAAAACCTCTGCAAGGGCCCTAGGATGGCACTCTTACACCTTCAACATTCTTGGAAACAAAACAATTCTTAGAAACCATTTTAAAACATTAAAATGGTAAAGCCGCAGGCACGTGATTAGTAAAGTAAAGCCGCAGGCACTTTGAAGAAGTGATTAGTCCACTCATCCTAAGGGCTGAAATTTTACGTAAACATACACTTCAATACCTATCACTTGGTTTTGAAACATTATTCCAGTAAAGTTTGAGATTTGGGGATTTTAGGGGAGTAGCAATATTACCCATTCCTTTCGCTGTCACCTTACTCCTCTGGTTCGTTTCTTTCCCACCGCCACTTCTCTCCTGAGAATTACAACCTTGCCAACGCTTATGAAACGGAACGGAAGGACAGTTTGTTAAACTTCCTAGTCAAACTTGTTCAGATTTACATAAATAAAAACACAGATCAATATCCATAAATCATCTTTTTCTTAATCGAGGACCCCTGAAAATAATAATTACAGTAAAAACTCAATTTCTCCAAATTGTGAGATCTTCGTAGTGCTTCCTTTACGTCAGGAAAAGAGAGCAAAAATATATCCTGATTAAAGTTACATCCAAGCAAGGTTGCAGTGTGTCAAACAATTATAGACGCTGCACGACGGTTAGAACAAGTTACGTTTGTATCGAACTGTTCCATATCTATGGTCCAGCCATATTTGACGGATATTTTTTTATTGAATAAAATCATAATAAAAGGAATATACTTGCTTGTAATAGGGTTATTCAATAAAATAAAAATCACTCCAAAGAATATTTGGAAACAAACTGAATGGAACTGGATACAGTTCAAAAAGGATTTGTAGACCGGAAATAGAGAATGGCTTTGTAGTGTAACCTTTTCACCGAAGGTTATCTGCTTGTACATTCTCCACCATATTTCTCGAAAGATACTACGCTTATCGAGAAAATTTACATAGAATATTATTGTAAATATTTTTTTCCCATAATTGTATTAATTTTTTTTTTTTTATATTTCTCTTTCTTCTATAAAAGTAGTATACGGCGGCGGCGGCGGCACTTGGATTTTTTTTAAATTCACATTTCTAAATATATATAGGGAAACTGCCAAATCTGTCAAGTATTTCAATTAGCTAAGATGTATTTGAATTACAAACAATGTACCAGAGTGAAAAATATATAATTGCGATTTTGTCACTGTTTTCAATCTGACTTTCCACCGGAAATCAATATGTGAGTTCTCTTAAGAATACATTTACTTTTACTTGAGAATAAATTAATTTCTTTTTTCTTTTTTTACCAAGAATATTGATTTATCAGAGTTAGGCGAGCTGGATTTGCCATTGCCTCTAGAGTGCCATTTCAGCAAGCGCTTGTAATATTCAGAAATGTTAAGAACTAATTAGCTTTTAAAAAATTCTTTTGAATTTTGAATTGATTTGTTGAAAATTTGTAAATTAGAATAATTCGAAATGCGCATTTCACCCAGATTTCGTCACCATTTCTAATTTTTTCAAACTTTTCTTCAAACCTGGAATTGTACCAAACATAAGATTGCCCTCAAGAATATGATAGAACTTGACAACTTTTGGGCAGCATTGAACAGGTAAAGCGTTACGCCATCGCTTCTCCAGAATTCGCAGAATTAATTTTCAAGAAAAATGATTCAGAAATTAAATATAGCTCGGCAACTATGTTATAGAACTTGGAACGATTGTTAAAACCATCTATTACCCGTGAGATCATTTAACTCTTACAATAGAATCCACAACAAAATGACTAGCAATAAATATTTGAGTTCAGTGCGCTATGTTTGGAGAAAAACGACCCCGTGGAATTCCGCTTGACGAATCTTCAAGTTTGAATATAGTGGTAAGTTTGAACTTGCGGTGATTTTTCATTTTTGAATTATACCGTTTACCGCAATAAACAAAAGCACACTTACAAATATTCGTAAAAATTTTTTTCCCTACTTAGAAAAACAGGGCTTCCAAGGGGCACGGTAGGTCCAAAAAACATCTACACAAGGGTTTGATTGTATGCAAAATCGTTAAATTGCGTTTTGGCATGCTGAGATCAGAGGGGATAATAGCGCAAAGAGACCTGGTTGGTAAAGTACTCAGCCTCATGAAGAGTGTAGGTTTCATGTACTAGACCTACACGGATTGGCACAATAAGTCTCTTATTGGCTGCAGTGCTTGGTGATTGGGATCCGCGCCATGTCTAATCTAATCTAATTTAGATGGCCTCAAAAAATGAGTGTTTTCCTATTTCGATAATTTAATTTCGATCACAACCCATATCAGTATCAGTCAGTAACGCAGCATCAGTGGAAAATACTTTTACTTGCTCTTTTTTTTTTTTTGTAAATTATATGAAAAGCATAAAACATATTAAAAATTGGCGAAAAAGAAAAAAAAAAAGAAGAAGAAAACCAAACGACAGTATAATTTCATTTAAATTGAAGACTGACAGTGGGAAAGCGGCAGAAGAAAAGTGAATGACATCTATTTGTGTTTTTGTAGTGAGGCAGAAGAGGTGAACAACTCCAGCGTGACATGGCAATCTGATTATGGATGTTTTTTAAAGAAAGTGTTAAACATTCACTTTTTAGCTCCCCCACCCCCCAATCACAATTCTAAGTGGAGTGTTTCACAACCTTTCAACTCCAATTATTCATTGCTTTCCGTCATTTCTATGGACTTTTGTTTCTTTTCTTTCTTTTTTTTATTTTTATTTTTCCAATTCAGTTCACTTTCTTTTCAGTTCTTAATGTCATCTTTCATTTTTTATTCCTTAATGCTTTACAACTGTAGAGTATCTCAAGAACACGACCATAGGATTATGTAACAAATATTACAAGACATTGATTCTATTTTTGACACAATTCAAACGGTTTAACTTTTTGTTAAAGATCCGAATAAGGCCAGTGACAATATAACAAAGTAAAACATAGGGCCGCCCAATGAACCGACCGAATTTTTGAAGTAAGCATTAAACCGAAATCATATATTCGTACTTGATGAAAAAATAAATTAACGAGAAACATTCCCGACTTTCTCTTGTTGCATTTCTCATTTCCTTTTGCACCGTGTTGCTTTATCCTTGATAATAATAAATGGAGAAACTCTGTATACAAATAAATATGTATTGTATAAACTGAAGAGTGCACTGAATGACCTTAAATTGCAGCAAAAAAATCAATTCCTGGAAATTGCTCCACTTAAAAGTGACCGGATGTATGTGTGTGGTTAGTAGGGGAAATTTAAAGAAATTCGGTGGAGCCACTTTTGGATAAATCCGCGAAAACTTGATGAAAAAAAACATTCACCAAAATCACGCTTTCGTTTAACGGATTTTGACTGAAATCATCATGTCGAAACTTGAAGTGATACGAAAACGTTACTTTTTCTTGTTTTACATTTTTTTCTCGCACACTATTATCTAATAACTTTCTTTTTCTTTTTTGTATTAAGGGAACTTCGTAACAGTTATTTCCCTTAATATTATTCATTTTCGAAACTTCAAACGATTCCATACTTTCTCTTAAAAAAAAAACAACCTTTGTTTTACTCGAAACATCTGTTTGAAAAGTCCAAAGGATTTTTTTTTTTTATTTGTGAAGATGCAGCATTAATCATTCTCAATTTCTGCTAAGCTCCTAGGAAAGTAAAAATATAAGACAGAAAAAAAATACAAAGCGGGAAATACTACTTTCGTCTAGTTTGCTGAAAAAGTGAAGTTGAGAAAAAGAAGAACATATAAAAGTTTAGTTCGTAATATCAGAAGATATAATAATAGTAATACAATCTAATTATAGTAATAGAAGTATGTAAATAGTAACAGTATATAGTAATAACAGTACATACAAGAATTAGAACTAGTTTAAGCTAATAGTTTTCAGCTTTACTGGCCATTTTTCCCGAATTATAAGATTATTTTTTTTCTGATATGATAAATTAAAAGGTTAAATTGATATGATAAATTAAAAGGTTAAAGACAACTGTTTGGCCCTCTGTATGTATATCATGTATATTTTGTAAAAACTGACCTAAAATAAGTATACATTTAATTTGAGATTCATGGAACTCGTGCGAACATGTCCCGGGAAAGTTGACCCGGGAAACTCGATTTTATTCCTAGTCATATGAGTGGGCTGTCAGACTCAAAATTTATTGATTTCATATAAATTTCAACTTTGAGTATTTGAAACAGTCAGAAATAGAATTATTTATCTATAAATAGTTTTGTCCATAAATTATTCCGTTTCTGTAAAATATCACAAAAAATTTTCCAATGAGAATCAATTATTTGATAAATTGTATCAGGATACAATAAAATAATAAAGATAAATAAAGTTTGCCAAAACTGAAAGGCTCAACTAATAGACCTAATAAATCAGTATATGACCGTCCATTAGTAATTAGGTGGTGGCTCAGTTGCCACTAGCAACCATATATCATCATAATTTGTGAGGAACTTTTTTTCCTATTCTTTTGCCTCTTTTGTTTTTTACAATATAGCAGAATTTAATGAAGCGATTCCAGGTCAATAAATAATAACAGTTGACTGAATGTAATTGTTGGCCGGTAGTAAATGAAAAATGACATCATTATTGTTGCTGTTGAAAGAGTAGATACTTTGTATGCAAC
This sequence comes from Triatoma infestans, assembly GCA_011037195.1. NCBI lineage: Eukaryota > Metazoa > Arthropoda > Insecta > Hemiptera > Reduviidae > Triatoma > Triatoma infestans. Next base: position 10,664 of record JAAEAF010002858.1, on the reverse strand, counting down.
ACAGCAGAGTTTATCCATATATTTCATATACTTTGCTGTGCTATAACCCGTCATTGATCTTTCAACTTCACACACTCATATAGAGCTTATTTCAAATAACGTATGAAATGGTCTTTTTAATTACGAAATAAATTAAATTAATAAAAAATTAATTTATAAACAATAAAACTTTTTCAATTAATAAGCCGCCAAAAGATAAGACATTCTTTTTCTTTTTTTATCACAAAGATGAATTAGCAAAGATTAGGAACTTTTAATTCATATTATCTTGAAAGTTTTTGTAAGAAAATTTAGACAAGTTTTCATAAAATAATAATCGCAAAGAGCCTCTAGGAGCCGTCTCAAGAAAAAACAATATTGTAAAGTAGCTTAGTGAAATAAGCACGTATTTCCGGAGAAAACTGCAAAAAAAAAGCGCATGAATTCCTTTGTTTCTCTACCAGTAGTAGGAGAATGTGTACATTGAAACAGAAAATTCACAAAACTCCCTCATACTGCGCATATTACAATTCTAATTAATGTATTTTCTTTAAACTATAAATGTTTACTAAATATCATATAGAAACATCGATACTAAGACGTCTACATTACACATTGTAGATTTTAAGATATACCAGGTCTGACTAAATGTTCAGCGCTAATATCAAGTTCCAAAATAATACTGGTTGTGTGATTCAGAGGTATACTTAATGTCTCAGCTCTTTCGGTTCCACAAAATTATTTTTTGTGGAGAACAAACGAAATCTTAAGATATCTTGATTTACAACTCGGTACAAGACTAATCTGCACTCCACACATAATACCAAAATTAAGACACGCCTACTTAACTCTTAGATAGCTCTATACACTAGTTTGGCGCATGGAACCTTTTTCTTTTTTTTCCTACGCCATGACTTCTGCTATTCAGCCATTCTACGTTGTGCGGCACAGTACAAATAGGCTACGCTGGCGATTGATGTTGTTCGTTTAGTTGGATATCCAGGAGGCACGTGAGAGCAATCTTAGACGCAAACAACTTCCCCATTGTTCCATTTTTGACACACTTCAATTGATTTAACTTTCTGTTAAAGATCCTAGAAAGGTCTGTGACAATATAATAAAGTAAAAGGTAGAGGTCTCAACAGACCGTCCAGTGAACTGATCAATTTTATGACGCCAGCTTTAAAGCAAAATCATTTACTTGATGAAATATAATCTAATGAGAAACACACTCACGACTTTTTCTTTTTGCATGTCTCATTTCTTCAAATTTACTTCACGTTCAGGACTTTTGCAGCGTATTACTTTATCCACAATGCTATACTTAGACCAGGGGCGTCTAATCTTTTGCGTTATCTGAGCCACATTGGAAGAAGAAGATTTGTCTTCTTTTTAAGTGGAGCCACACTTAAAATACAAATATTAACGGATGAAAGAGATTACGTTAGATCGAAATATCCATTTGCGATTACTATTGTAGAAAATTTACTTATCTAAATAATAAACTTTATTAATATTTTAAATATTTCACTATAAAACTAAAAATGGGCAATATAAAATTAGTGGGATACTTGACATTGTATTTGAGAAACTAATAATATAACAATATGTGGTTCAATGAAGAGAGTTACAAATCTCAATGAGTTGTCAAGGTGCTCTACAGGTATTTTGGTTCTAATGTTACTCTTAGTTCATTTCTACCTTGATAATAGTTGCTAAAAAATGTTGTTGTTGTCAAAAAGCGAAGACATAATCTCTGGGAAGATAGGATTTAGACAATTTCAAACTGAAGAGAGTGTTTCCTATTGTTGAAAACGTAAATAAAACCAAACGTGGAGGCGAGATATTTATTGTTACTTCTTGGAGATAAAAGGCACCTCAAATATAACTCAATAATTATATTAAAAAGCATTAGTAAATTATATATTTCTATTAATTTAAACTTGTTTGTTGCGGCGCATTTGAAGCCATTCTGGACCGCGGTTTGGACACCCCTTTATATATCAATACTTAGACCTTTACTGACATATGGCTGCCCCATTTGGATCGGAGCATAAACCTGCATTGAAAAATTGCAACTATTCCAGAATAAAGTACTGCGAAATGAACCACACGGAATTAGAATATGAAGCATCAAAGACTTCAGAGACCGGACAGCACACAGGTTTTTAGATATCTTATAAAGTACAGAAGCTGGAATAGACCACCAACTTGGATAGAAAACTACTCGACGGCAACTAAAACCGAAACTATCTCAGGACGTACTTCAAGAATTATCAACCAATTATTATTTGCGTATTTTATTAATTATTAAATTTTGTATTCTTAATATTTTGTAAGGTACAAAAATAAGCTGCCGGGCAAATAAAGATATTTTACCATTATTTCTAATTTTTTGAATAAAAGTAATAAGTTTAATAAATGCCTCAGCATTTCAAGTTTAAAGAAAATCGTTGGACTCGTTGTCCACATCTGAAAAACTCAGAAACATAGTCGTGGAGTTGCAATTTTGATTAATCGATTTCTTCAAACATGGGATATTGTAATGTTGCATTCGATATAACTGAAGGTGGTGGGGGTAGTGATGGTGCCCACACCTTCACAAATAGCTAATTTCCCTGGGAAACAACAATACAAAAGAAAAGTAATGGATTTTGGTTTGCAGGTGAAATTCGTTGGGAAAAATCGCGAATAAACTGAATAAACATTCGATAAAAAAAAACCCAACTTCTGATTGACGGATTTTTACCGAAACTTTGTGTGAGATGTAATTTGGGTCCTAATGGAATATCAAGTTTTAGCTTCCTCTGATTGTTTTTGTTTATGAGAAATTACTCACACATACTCAATGAGTACCAGGGCAAAATATGTTTTTTCGTACTCAGGACCTCAAAATACATATTCCCACGTATAACATTAACATCAAAAGTAATGCTTTCTCTTATGGTTGTAAGATAAAGTAATTAAAAAAAAGAAAAGTCATCTGTTGTAATTTTCCGCTTGGTTTAGCATAAGCTGAGCGAATTTAGCGGCTGTGACATTTAAAGATAAAATGGCGCTGTAAAAAGAAAAAAAGTGTTTTCCTTCAAAAGAAAAAGAAGAAGGTATTTAAACTAATGGAAAAAACAGTTAGGAGCAAAAAATATAAGTACGGATGATCTCTGTAGCGAGAAAATTTCTCCCTACTTCTTGTAGTGCCTCGGAGGAGATCCTGTAGGATGAGGACGTAAAGAGAGAAAAGTATTCCTCTAACCCAACAAAGGTATAAATAACCAGTCTAATTAAGGTGTGGAAACGGGTAATAGACGTGGAAAGACGGGCAGAGGTCGGGAGGGAGGTAGGTTTGGGTGAAAATTAAATTAAAGCTAAGGTGACAAGTTGAGGACGATAAAGGACTATGGTAAGGGGAGCAGCAGTGGTAATTGTTAGGCGTGCTCTACCCGCCGCCTGAGGCAGGCAGGGTTAGATAGACTGAGAGGAAAGCCTTGGGAGGCTATACTGTTCGTACCAAGGGAAAAGGAATAGACTATGACTGCTACGCTCCAGTACTCCAGTGTTCCAGTATTCTAGTGACACCCTCACACCACTGATGTAGTGGTTAACAGTGGACAGACCTAGACAAGGACACTGTTGTTGCTCCCCCACCCCCACCGACCACCTTTAGTCAAACATGTGGTAGGTTTTGTGTTTAACAGCATCCTTTCTAAACGGGTTAACTTATTTCCATTTTCAATGTACGAAATATAACTGCATTTGTGAAGTTGAATTTTTATATGAGCTGAGCCCTAGTTCAGGTACAAAAAATCAAGTCTAATCTGAGATACTTTTGGGATTCTGCTTGAGGTATTTTTAAGTTTCCACTAGGCAGGAAGTGCCCACCTCCATTGCCGCCTCATCATTGGTTTTTAACACCTAATGTTGGTTTTATTTTGTCATGGGAGCAACAGCTCTCTAAATCATAATCAACAACATTTTATTTTTCCCGCTCAGGAACATCAAAATGAAAATAGTGTTTTTATTGCAACTGAAATAAGTATTTGTTTTATCAGGGTAGATTGGTGACCACAACGCCGTCTAGTTTTCACAATTTCATTTATTATTCATTTACTTGGACAAAATATGACGTTGATGTAGTGAGGTCATCTTCCGCTTGTTATGTTTCTTTTGGTCAGTCCTGACTAGACGACGTAAAAGAATAGACAATAATTGAAAGCCGTTTTGAATAAAATACAGTTGTGATAGTTATTTGAAAGATGGGATGGTTATTTGAAAGGATGGCTTTTTTTTTTTTCAGTTTTTCGCCATTTTCTCTAAAAAATGGCTCTTACGATTTTCACCCAAGCGTCGCCATTGTGCGGTTTCTTTGTGAACATAATTAGTTAATAACATTGATCTAATAAAGAGATAACAATTTTATTACCTTCTTCCCGTTAGCTGTAAAAACCATTTAAGCATATTAAGTGCGGGCAAGGTAGTGAGCAAATAAAAGCTAAGCCCCTTAGGCATAAATAATAATAAAAGCTAGCGTTAAAATAATGATACAATTAAGGCTATTTAATAATGTATACAACTTAATGAAGATTGTCTTCCCCCTCCCGCTCTTCTCTCCATGCTTTCTCACTCTTTCTCATCGCACTAAAACCGCTTGATATATCTAAACCTTTAACTGCAGCGCACCATCTTAGCATAGAGTGTCATGACTGCACCTCCTTGTCTGTAATAGCAGCTTATGATCCAGTGACAAACATTACTTTCCAAACACTATTAACTGAAAGTTAATTTAGAGAAGTGATTAACATTTACACAGTAAGTTTGTTAATTTCATTTTATTCGCTCAGTTTTTTAATCTGTGGTTTTGTTGTTTGAATTTATAATTTACTGACAATAAGACCTGCCTTCGAAGGGTTCATTCATTCAAATTATAACAATAACAATAAACGTTTTTATTTGAATGAATTAAATAGAAGAAACCAATAGATTTTGGACGAAACCAATAGGTCTGGGGACAATCCTCTTAAGTACCAGTACAATTGATATTTCCAGCTATATAAAACTAATATACATTAGAAACATCGCTAAAACTAAGAAAATCACTTAACCGGAATTGTAACTTTATGGACTTGATCTTTGGTTTTTGATTTTTGAATTTTCTCGAAAACTGCTCAAGGTTTTCTTTAAATATGGAATTGCGGATGGTATTCTGCTATACGTGGGGCACTCTACTAGCCAAAGGTGGAAAGAATTCAGCTATACAAGTGCAGCACTCTGTTATCGAAATTGGGAGACTTAGAATTTATGGAAAATTGAGTGCTATATTCATGCATGTGTGAAGATTTTGTATCTTTCTTTTTGTAACAAATTAACCGAAATTCAAATGAAGTTAGTTATACAGAATTTATTATTTAAACTTAGGTTTTCACTGTTGTGTGAACATGTAACATTCTTTGTGTGAATTAAAACTATTATTGCGCAGTTTTAACATTTTGTGTTGAATTAAACTTTCTAGTAAACATAAACTGAAGCTTATTTCACTCTTGCCTTTTATCACACACAATTTTAACTTTCATTTGAGATATTTTTTCCGGCAAAATTGATTTTTGGATGGATTGTGGAGGACCTGTCAGGTTTGAATATAAACTGCCGCTTGAAGCTTTGCTAATTTGAGGCAGAATGCGCTACCATATAAGTCACACTCTTTTTTTTTTTTTTTCTTCCTGAAGAGGGAGCGTTTATTTTAGAATATAGAACAAGATTTAAAATATAATATACATGAATGAAGCAGACTCCATAATACTTTATGAGACCGTAAGGTCTAAAATTTCAACCTAATCTACAATACGAGTATATGTATGTGATTTGAGTCAACAAGTTTGTTTAGTCCTGTTGGCCTACCTCCTAAAGCACTGTCACAAGCTGGGTTGTTGATAATATTGATGCGGTGCAAGTATCACTTAATATTTCCATGGCTACTCAACAATTGTGTCATTTTATAAGAGATGAGTAGGTTTCCCATTTTTATTCAGATTTTTAATGACCGGAAAAACTTGTTGGTCATCGATCCTTGTTCTGTTGTTTGCCATTCTGTGTTCCGTCTGTCATAATATTGGATTGTATAACACCCACAAACATTTTTTTTTAATGCCAAGCCCACCTACATGTATATAAAGAGTAGTTTTTGATAAAAATGATTCAATTAAATTTTATAAATTAAATAAGAGAATTGTATGAGAATGTTTAGTTTTTCAAAATATGAGATATCTGAAATTAATATATGAAAATTGAAAGTGAGTTCATCATATTCTTTGTAATTTTCATATTTCTAACAATAATGTCGAAAATTTATCCTTATCTTAAGAAATAATTTATCTACAAATATAGAGCGAAATGTAAAACTTGAATAAATAATAATTATTTAAGGAAGACAGTGAAAACAGTGCAAGAAGTACTTTAAAAGGTTATTTATTTAAAGTTGTATATTTAATGTTGTCGTGGTTGCCATGGGTGGTGATGGGTTGCCACACAATTGTGTATGCGCCTTTATTTCGGCCAGAGATTACTTTCTCCAACTCTCACCATCCCTTTTATCTTCCAACAAGAAGAATACACAATTTATCTTTGATCTTATTTGTGTTCTCTTATTCTTCGTGAAAATTTATTTCTTATTTGGTTTTGTTTTTTTTTATTTTCTTGTGGTTTATTTTCAAGAATGGTTTTGTATCTGGTTAATATATAGCACTTGGGGGCTGACATAATTAACTAACTTTTACTATTAAAGAACAATAGAATTCTCGTATAAGAGGAGATAGTGTCAAGATTCGTAATTGAGTTTTTCTTTAGTAAACTTGCATGTTTCTTGAGGTTCCTTGAATAGACAAAAATTGTTTTTTTAGCGATTGGTGTCTGGGTGTGTGTGTGTGTGTGTGTGTGTGTGTGCGTGTGTGTGTGTGCGCGTGAGTATAGATGTGACCAAAATAACTCTACCTTTTTTTTTGTTATTGCCTTTTATAACCGCCTCGTATTGAGGAGCAATGGTTGAGAGGGCTTGGATTAGTGGATGAGAGGATAGTTGGGGGTGAATGGTATTTTAGAGTACAGGACCTGGCGTTTGTACAGACGAGAGGAATTTTAAGGTCGTTGTGGGTGGGCATTGTGTTTCTAGGAAGGAGCACTGTTTGGGATGCGTAGTATATTGGATTGAAGGAACAGAATGCGATAATAAATATTGCATTGTTTGGCTCCCCATCCAGTTCAATTACTTACAGGAAATAGGGACAGTTTGTATTTTTTGTTGCGTAATGTAAATTTTGAATGTTTGTGTAGTAGACTTTTAGTACATTTTAAAGACTTTTATTCATTTTATGTATTATATAGTTTAGTTTAGTGTCAGAAATGTGAAGTGATACCAGTTAGTCGTTTAAGGTATGCCACTTATCTTTGTCAAGATGGAGACAAACATAACGAACTTTTATTATTGTGGTTGGGCCCGCCAGAGTTGGAGAATATCAGAGTTCTTTTCCGTGACACCTGCTTCATTTTGTGGTCATCGATCGGAATCTGAAGTTTGCCCCTGTTCTGAATACATTGTTAAACTGTGTTAAATATGGGGCAAAATCGGTTTATACAAACACCAATTCTGTGATTTCACACTATTTATCAAGACATCCTGCCGAAACCAATCGGTGTCAAATTTTCGATATCAAATTTTAACCGGAAATCATATTTTAAGATCCACTGAGGAAATAAGAAAATGTTTTCAGCTAATGATCTGCGTGTTTGTGTGTTTGTGTGTGTGTGTGTGTGTGTGTGTGTGTGTGTGTGTGTGTAGGAATGTGTGGCGTGTGTTTGTGTGAACAAAATATTTCAAAAATTAAAAAAAAACTCACCGGAAGCTGAAACTTGATATTCTGTTTTAATATAATCTCCGTATCATATTGAGCTTTAGCTAAAAAAAAAAATCCATCAAACAGAAATGCCATTTTACTGAATGGTTCCATTCAAATTTCACGATATTATCGCAATAAGCTGCAATAATTTCATCAAGACATCCGGAATGATGTCCGGATTATTCAGGGTAAAAAAATTAGAAGCCGGAAGTGTTAAAAAAAAATACTTGACACTACACCTATTAATATAACTTTCATTTCAAATGTTTTCTCAGGAAAATTGATTTTATTAAGTTTTCTGCATTTTATAAATATATTTTATTCAAAATGAAATGAGTATCAATATTCAAAAAATAAAATGATTATCATGTATTCCAAACGAGTAACGTACGAGAAAATGAAATGAGCTGAAGGCTATATTTACGGAAGAAGATCTGGTTACGACCATCAAGATGGGAAGACGTCTCTGGCTTGGCTGCTCTCACAGGATGGACGACAATAGCGGTTCAAAAGTTATGTATGAAGGAGACCCTGGAGGAAAGCGTCCCCGAAGTAGACTCCGAATGAAAAGGATGTCGGGGATGACGGTGGGGGTGATGAGTCTGTGGAGGAGAAAAGTTTTGGTTAGTCATATGGCAGGTTGCCCTCCAAGGACCGTAGTGCCAAAGGAGTAAGAAGAAAAAGGAGGGGAAGGTTTCTGTAGTGATACTTCCGTAGAATATATGATTCTGTTTGTCACGATTCTAGTCTAAAATTGTAGAAAATCGTTTGACGTGAATTTACAAAATTTCTGAGTTTTTTGAAATTATCTCGACAACGGTTCTAAAGATTTTGTTTAAGCTTGAAATGTTAACAGTACATATATGGTACAGTAACATTACAGTAATATGTACAATAATATGTAACAGTAATATGTATAGTAATATGTACAGTAATATGTACAGTAATATGTAACATTAATATGTACAGTAATATGTACAGTAATATTATAGTAATATGTACAGTAATATTACAGTAATATGTACAGTAATATGTACAGTAATATTACAGTAATATGTACAGTAATATGTAACAGTAATATGTACAGTAATATGTACAGTAATATTACAGTAATATGTACAGTAATATGTACAGTAATATGTACAGTAATATTACAGTAATATGTACAGTAATATTACAGTAATATGTACAGTAATATGTAACACCGGACATTTTGCTTGAAATATTTTTCCAGTAAAACTAATTTTAGAAAAATTTGGAAGGGGGGGGGGGGGAATAGTTACTTGTGATTGTCACAATCAGTATTTGTTTTTCTTAACAAACCAACAAGTATAATTCCCGCTCTCTCTAGTTGTGGCTTGAGTTCAAGGTAAATAAATATTTAGTGAAAATTCCAAGTTTGAAGGAAATTTGTGCAAAGAGAAATTGTGCGAGTGTTTCACACCTGATTTATTTTATTTTTTCTAAACGAATGAATTTTCTGAACTATATTTATTATTCGGGGTAAAAAGATTAGAAGCCGGAAATGTTAAAAAAAGAAAAAAAAGTCACGTGATTTGAACCTAATTTTTATCCTTATTTCCACTACACAAAACACTAAAGATAGGCAGATAGAAAGAACGAGCGGGTGCGGGAGAGAGAGAGTGAGAGAGTGAGAAAGAAAAGGCGTCTTAATTGTAGTAAACGTAAAAAGTATAAAAATTAAATGATGGTCCCAATTGTACAAGAAAGCCTACTAAAGAAGAAAGAGTCTCCAAATTGCCGGTAGTTAACAAGCATAAGTTAAACACACACAGACAAACACACAAAGGAAAATAGAATATTAGAACAGTACACAGTGCAAAGTGAAAATGGCGGCCGAGAGAGAGGAGACTCCAAAATAAAACTAGAGAGTAGAGCGCGCCTTCACTAGTGATTCTCTGGAGAGAACGAAACACTTCTGTCCTTCTGATTCAGTTCTTTTCTTTTTCTTTTTATACTATCTACAGTAACTGTACCAATAGCAAAGTATTCACAAAAATCGCAGTTTATTTTTACATTCTCTGACTTGCTTTAAAAAGAAGGATTGCGATCTTGTCAGATTTTCGTAAGTGAGTTTACAACGGAGATACGTGTTACATGATTTTAATGTACCTGAATACGAAAAATATACAATATAGCGAATGGTTGTGTGTATGCTGTGCGAGCGTATGAGAATAAAATATCTCAAAAACGATAGAAAAAACAAGAACAGAAAGCTCAAATTCGATGTTTGATTTTGGTACCATCATCATATCTGCCACTAATGAAATGAAATCTTTATTGCATATAGAGATACAATCTCATTGCAAGGGTTGACCTTACTAGTATTACAAAATACAGGACATATGGTTATATTAATTTGATTAACAAAAAATAAAATTAACATATAGGAAAACATCTTGATAAAAAGAAGAAAAAACAAAGAATCACTATATATATTCAGTAGCAAAGTAAATTAAACACTCTTCAGAATAAACTTAATTTAAAAGTATGTATTGTAGCAAGTAGTTATCAATAATTACTATATTAATACACATACAAAGCTATACATATATGTATGTATATTTATACGCGTGTGCAATAATTTCTTTGATGCGTTTTTTTTCTCTCTCTTTCTTTTTTTTAGTGAATCTTTTATAAAAGTAACAAAATTATGAGATAAGGCAAGCAAGGGAAATTTCATTATAAAACAGCTTTTCTAAATTTTAGGCTATAAGTTACAAATATAAAAATATTGTTTATTTTCTCGTCATTATTGTCATTGATAGTGAGTAAGTTCAT
>JAAEAF010002857.1:0-67648 GCA_011037195.1 Triatoma infestans | reverse complement strand
TTGTTACACTCAAATTCCCTGCTCAGTGTACTCTCAGAGGCCCGGCTGGGCTGCAGTGGTGACGGGCAGGGTTATAAGGGTTTTAAAAATAAATAAATAAAGAAAGAAATCAATAAAATCAAATACATAAACAAATCAAAAGAGAGAAACAAATCCAAGAGGGAAAAGGAAAATTTGGGCGCCACGCTGTTGTAATTTAAATTAAATTAATAAAAGAAACCAAAAAAAATTAATTGCTTACGGCAACAGCGAACCGTATTGTCTATGTGAATTGGCTGTGCTGCTATCTCTGGTCCAAGTAATTAATACACAGGTTGAAATTGAGACGTGCTTATACACTCCTTTATTAAAACCAAAAATTTCAAGTATAATTCAACAGCAATTCTCAGCTACATGTACATCAAAAATAGATACTTTGTCCAGGCCCTGGAACAAATTTATATAAGTACACCGGAAACAAAACGATACAATGACTTCCAACTTAGAATAATAATAAATAGAAATAAAATAATAATAACTTAAATAATTCTGTTCACCCCAAAAAAAAAAATGACTTCCAAATTCAAAATAAATCTCTTTACAAAAAAAAAAATAATTCTCATTTGATATTATAAAACAATAAAAAACTACTATGAAGTTAAAGTGAACGGCAATAGTATGTATAATTACTACAAGTGATATAAGTAAGATACAAACTAAATAAGTAATTTAATGTAGTTCATTTTTAAGTAACTTTCTTTTTTAAGTAATTTGATTTTCAAAATATACGTAATTTACAACTGCCCTCAGTCTGTATTAAGGGTACTAAGTGGGGAAAACACTTTTCCTCTTCACTGTACTTTAGTGCGGTAGCCGCCGAATGATTGTTTCTTTTTTTTTTTTAAAATAGTTATATGTATAAGAAACTACAATACATACAGTTTCCCGTCGAGGTACTGCCTGCGACCGGGTGGGTCCTTTTTCTTTTTTCCTCCAACTGTCGAAATCCACCTCCTTCGTGGTACTCGGGGCGTCCTCTTGAGCCAGACGACCCGACGAGGAGTTCGGTGCAGTGCACTCCAAATCCGGCAATGCCGTTTAGAAAAAGCAGTCACAAAAAATTCACCTTCACACAGTGAGCGACGGCTACCTACTGACCTACTAACGCACGTACGAAGTATATGCTATACTATAATACAGTAGTACACTAGTTTATGCTATTGTGGTACAAAGTACATTCCAGTATTTCTATTAACCCTGGCCCTAGATACAGCACAGCCGTACTAATAAATTTCAAGGCCAATACACGAATAAAATTACGAGTAATTTGAAAATTAAAATAAATTTACATCTTATTTTATGTAACTGTCATACGACGGTTACATCCCCCCTCTTACCTCGGGGTCGAAGCAGAGTGGAGCCCCTGGGTGTGTAGGACGGGGATCTCAGGTTAGGCAGGACTGCAAGATTAATGGAACGAGAAGGGAAGTCCCGCTGCAGGCCACCGTCATCCGGAGTGTACGCTCTATACGGGGTGAGGCTTGAGGTCTTGTATATGCCAAGTTCCCATACTATTACCGTCGAGGCCCTCCACTTCTGCGATGAGGTTTGAAATCATTCTCCTGATTCGGCCTTGGGTATATTTTGGGGCAAGCTTGCTGCTTATATAGCGGCTTGCGTCGGACAACACCATGTTCTTTTTCCATACCAAATCACCTGTCTTGTATGTTGCAGGGCGTCTTCTTAAGTTATATTGTCTTTGTCCCTTTTCATAGGCTCTTTTTAGACGATCTTGTACTTCCTGGTATAAGAGTGGGAGGTTGGCCATTTTGTCCAAATGCTCTTCTCTTTCTGTACCTGGAATAAAATCTCCTGAGGGCATTGGAGGGTAGTCTTCTCCCGATCGTTTCAATTCCCTTCCAAAATTAATAAAGGCAGGCGTGAATCCTGTAGCTTCGTGTACCGCCGTTTGCAAGGCGAGGCTAAGTTTCGCTATGCTTTTATCCCAATGTCGATGATTGTCCCGAACGTAACTTGCCATCATAGTCTTCAGTACTCGGTTGACTCTTTCAGTGGGGTTCGCTTGAGGGTGGTAAGCAGCAGTATACCACAGCGTACATCCGTACTCCTCCATTTTCTTCCGAAACTCTTTGCTGGTGAATTGGGTTCCATTGTCGCAGATCAATTTCTGCGGGGCTCCGAACTTGAGGATAACTTGTTCTTCTACCAACGTTGTCACTTTCTTTGCGGTGGCTTGTCTGATCGGCAACAGAATACTATACTTTGAGAAGTAATCCACGATTACTAACAAATATCGATTCTGCTGCGTTGATAGCGGAAGTGGACCCATCAAGTCAACGGAGATCAATTGCCATGGTTGAGTCACCACTTTTTGATTTCCCATCAGTCCAGCCGGGGATCTCTGAATCGGTATAAATTAAAGAGGCCGGGCCTCTTTAGCTCGGTATAAATTTTCAATTTCTACCGCAATCTCTCGGGCTTTAGTTTTTAATAATTCCAAAGCTCCCTTTGTTTCCTTGGTAGCCTCTAGTCTGTCAAGACGCTCCTGGACGTGCTGAAGGCGGGCAGTAATCCGTTTTATTTCGTTTGTATCTGTAATGTCAATTACTTCTACCAATCCTTGAATAAGTTTCATCTTCTCATCGCACTGTGGTAATTCCTTAGCCACCGGTAATTGTGAATAAATATCCTTAGTTGGCTGAACATTCATCGAAAATGCCTTGGATAACCTCTTCCTAAGTTCTGGGACGGTACCTTCTCCTGATAAGCCTCTTATATACAGTTTATAGCTAAGTTCATCTTTTAAAGTGCGATAAACATACATTTTGATGGCCAAACAAAGAAAATAAAAATACCTAAATAAGGAAAAAGGGAAAATACAATAGATAGGAATCCAATAAATATTTAAAATAAACAACACAACAAAAAATACAGGTATTAATAAAAAGAAAGATACATATATTTATATATACTCGTATATATTGATTTTTATATGAGGACTGCAAAAAAACCATTTTTTTTTGTTTTTTTTTTTAATTTTTACTTTAAATGCAAACATGAATTTTTTGGTTCCTCTGTTAAACAAAAAAGGAACACACCAGGGACTGCAAGCAAGAGCGGAGCCCAACAATACTGCTTGAAACAACTTGCACAAAATTTTCTGTGAACTCCCGCCAACCCAGGATTTGTTATTACGCGCCCCCACTTTTGGTTAGGCCAGGAAATGTTTACACTCAAATTCCCTGCTCAGTGTACTCTCAGAGGCCCGGCTGGGCTGCAGTGGTGACGGGCGGGGTTATAAGGGTTTTAAAAATAAATAAATAAAGAAAGAAATCAATAAAATCAAATACATAAACAAATCAAAAGAGATAAACAAATCCAAGAGGGAAAAGGAAAATTTGGGCGCCACGCTGTTGTAATTTAAATTAAATTAATAAAAGAAACCAAAAAAAATTAATAGCTTACGGCAACAGCGAACCGTATTGTCTATGTGAATTGGCTGTGCTGCTATCTCTGGTCCAAGTAATTAATACACAGGTTGAAATTGAGACGTGCTTATACACTCCTTTATTAAAACCAAAAATTTCAAGTATAATTCAACAGCAATTCTCAGCTACATGTACATCAAAAATAGATACTTTGTCCAGGCCCTGGAACAAATTTATATAAGTACACCGGAAACAAAACGATACAATGACTTCCAACTTAGAATAATAATAAATAGAAATAAAATAATAATAACTTAAATAATTCTGTTCACCCCCAAAAAAATGACTTCCCAATTCAAAATAAATCTCTTTACACAAAAAAAATAATTCTCATTTTATATTATAAAACATTAAAAAACTACTATGAAGTTAAAGTGAACAGAACTAATCTATATAATTACTATAAGTGAGATAAATAAGATATAAACTAAATAAGTAATTAATGTAGTTCATTTTTAAGTAACTTTCTTTTTCAAGTAATTTGATTTTCAAAATATACGTAAATTTACAACTGCCCTCAGTCTGTATTAAGGGTACTAAGTGGGGAAAACACTTTTCCTCTTCACTGTACTTTAGTGCGGTAGCCGCCGAGTGATTGTTTCTTTTTTTTTTAAATAGTTATATGTATAAGAAACTACAATACATACAGTTTCCCGTCGAGGTACTGCCTGCGACCGGGTGGGTCCTTTTTCTTTTTTCCTCCAACTGTCGAAATCCACCTCCTTCGTAGTACTCGGGGCGTCCTCTTGAGCCAGACGACCCGACGAGTTGACAGGGATCAGGAGTTCGGTGCTGTGCACTCAAAATCCGGCAATGCCGTTTAGAAAAAGCAGTCACAAAAAATTCACCTTCACACAGTGAGCGACGGCTACCTACTAACCTACTAACGCACGTACGCAGTATATGCTATACTATAATACCATCGTACACTAGTTTCTGCTATTGTGGTACAAAGTACATTCCCGTATTTCTATTAACACTGGCCCTAGATACAGCACAGCCGTACTAATAAATTTCAAGGCCAATACACAAATAAAATTACGAGCATTTGAAAATTAAAATAAATTTACAACTTATTTTATGTAACTGTCATACGACGGTTACATCCCCCCTCTTACCTCGGGGTCGAAGCAGAGTGGAGCCCCTGGGTGTGTAGGACGGGGATCTCAGGTTAGGCAGGACTGCAAGATTAATGGAACGAGAAGGGAAGTCCCGCTGCAGGCCACCGTCATCCGGAGTGTACGCTCTATACGGGGTGAGGCTTGAGGTCTTGTATATGCCAAGTTCCCATACTATTACCGTCGAGGCCCTCCACTTCTGCGATGAGGTTTGAAATCATTCTCCTGATTCGGCCTTGGGTATATTTTGGGGCAAGCTTGCTGCTTATATAGCGGCTTGCGTCGGACAACACCATGTTCTTTTTCCATACCAAATCCCCTGTCTTGTATGTTGCAGGGCGTCTTCTTAAGTTATATTGTCTTTGTCCCTTTTCATAGGCTCTTTTTAGACGATCTTGTACTTCCTGGTATAAGAGTGGGAGGTTGGCCATTTTGTCCAAATGCTCTTCCCTTTCTGTACCTGGAATAAAAATCTCCTGAGGGCATTGGAGGATAGTCTTCTCCCGATCGTTTCAATTCCCTTCCAAAATTAATAAAGGCAGGCGTGAATCCTGTAGCTTCGTGTACCGCCGTTTGCAAGGCGAAGCTAAGTTTCGCTATGTTTTTATCCCAATGTCGATGATTGTCCCGAACGTAACTTGCCATCATAGTCTTCAGTACTCTGTTGACTCTTTCAGTGGGGTTCGCTTGAGGGTGGTAAGCAGCAGTATACCACAGCGTACATCCGTACTCCTCCATTTTCTTCCGAAACTCTTTGCTGGTGAATTGGGTTCCATTGTCGCTGATCAATTTCTGCGGGGCTCCGAACTTGAGGATAACTTGTTCTTCTACCAACGTTGTCACTTTCTTTGCGGTGGCTTGTCTGATCGGCAACAGAATACTATACTTTGAGAAGTAATCCACGATTACTAACAAATGTCGATTCTGCTGCGTTGATAGCGGAAGTGGACCCATCAAGTCAACGGAGATCAATTGCCATGGTTGAGTCACCACTTTTTGATTTCCCATCAGTCCAGCAGGGGATCTCTGAATCGGCTTCGTTTGTAAGCATATGCTGCATCTCGAAACGTATTTAGCTACATCCGCTGCCATTCCGGGCCAGTAGTATTTTTCTTTTAACCGCTGGAGGGTCTTAAAACTTCCCAGATGTCCTGCAAGTGGGCTGTCATGGAGTTCCATGATAATATCCGTTCTCTGGTGTTTTGGAACCACTAACTTCCACGAGTACTGGTCGCTTACCAATTCCCGACGATCATCATTTACCCTTTTGAACAACTTGTTTCCATCTTCCACTGTCCAGCTCGGATATTTAGCAGCATTGTTCTTCACTGCATACAGCATCTTACTGTACCATGGTTCTACGTTATCGAAGGACACTGCCGCTACTGCCTCTTCATTAGTCCGAGACAGAGCATCAGCTGCCTCATTCTGTTTCCCTGGGCGATGGGTGATGTGAAACTGGTACTGTTGTATTTTCATTGCCCATCGGGCTAGTCTTCCATGTGGATCTTTCAGGCTCTTCAGCCACAGCAACGCCCGATGATCCGTTATAACGGTGAATTCTATGCCTTCCAGATAGGGCCTAAACTTTTCAATTGCCCACAAGACGGCCAGACACTCCAATTCTGTCGTGGAGAAATTCTTTTCGTTTCGAGTCAGACTCCGACTGGCAAATGCTATGGGTTTTTCTCCCTCCACAAAATTTTGGGATAAAATTGCTCCTAAACCCAATTGCGAGGCGTCGGTCTGTAATAGAAAGGGACGGTTGAAATCTGGGCAGGTGAGAACGGGTGCAGATACCAAAACTTCTTTCAACTCCTTAAAGGCTCTGTCTTGATTGTCTGTCCACAGCCATTTCTTATTCTTCCTTAACAAGTCGGTCAAGGGTGCACTGATGGTGGAGAAGTGCGGAACAAATCTCCTATACCATGAAGCCAAGCCTAGGAAGCGGCGCAGCTGCCTGACGGTGCGGGGTTGAGGGAAGTTTAGTATGGCTTCAACTTTACTTGGGTCGACGTGAAGACCATCTCGGTTAATTACGTATCCCAGATATGCCAGCTCCGAACGGCAAATTTGGGCCTTCTCCCAATTGACTGATAAACCTGCTTCTCTCAATCTGGTTAGGACTTGCTCTAAGGTGCGAAGATGATCCTGGAAATCTTGAGTTACCACCACAATGTCATCTAAGTAGACAAAGACCTTTGGCTCTAACTCTGGGCCTAGCACGGAATCGATTAATCGCTGCCAGGTTGCTGGCGAGTTATGCAAACCAAAGGGCATCCTGATGAATTGAAACAGCCCGCGACCTGGAACAGTAAAGGCTGTCTTCTCCCTATCTTTACTTGCTACCTTTACCTGCCAGTAAGCCGACTTCAAATCCAGCGATGTAAGGTATTTCGCATCTCGCAGCCTGTCTAAGATCTGACTTATGTATGGTAGCGGGTAGGCGTCCCTCTTGGTAATCGCGTTCAGCTTCCTGAAGTCGACACAAAAGCAATAGCTTCCATCACGTTTTTTAACTATCACCACTGGTGATGACCAAGGACTAGATGAGCGTTCCACAATCCCTTGCTCCAACATCTTGTCTAATTTTCCTTCATAATACCTTGCATCACCGGGGACACTGGATAGTATCTCTGTTTGATTGGCCGGCTATCCCCAGTATCTATGGTGTGCTCGACCAAATTCGTTCCTTCCTTGTTTGCTGGGATGGACCTCCATTTCTTCAGAAATGTCTCCAACATCTCTTCTTCTTCAGGCTTCAAGTCAGCTCGCTCCACCAAAGCGGTTGAGACGCTGATCTCCGGGCCATGCTGTTCGTCACTAAACGTCCACGTTCTGGTTTTTGTGTCTGGGACTAAGCTCATGGCCTCCCAGAAGTCTATCCCTAGAATCAAAGAGTTGGTTAGGGTGGGTACGACCAAAAATTCAATTAACTTTACCTTCTCCGATAAGTTAACTGGTATTTCTATTGATCCTATAACCTGGCATGCGGTTCCATCAGCAATTTTAACTGTCGTCCGGTTTTCCTGCTTGAAAGGTAGTCCAAGCTTTTGCAATTTCTTCCATCCAGATCCTCCTATTAAAGATCTACTGGCTCCTGAGTCCAGAAGACCAAGAAAGTTTAAGCCTAAAAGAGAGACCTGTATGTATGGCCTGCCATCCTGATTCCTAGCTGCTTGTCGTAACGGGCGACTTGCTCCTTTACCCTTCATAAAATCCGCGACGACTGATACCCGTTACGGTTACAGTGTATGTCAGAAACATAAAAGTGAAGTCATCTTTCTGCATGAAATTGATACCCTTCTCTGATGATGGATGAGAATCCGAAACCGGTCAGGACAACAAAAATGAAGCATATTATGACTGATTAATTCCCAGATGACATCAAATTTTAATTTGGAAATATTTAAAATTTGAAGAAAACTTCTTGGAAGTTGAGAAAATTGAATATTACAAAAGAAAGAAATTCATGTGGATGCTTCACAGTAGATTTTTATGTTTCTAGATGCTAAAGTTGGTGCAGTTGAAGAACTATTGCTGACACCTGGCGGAGTGTATAGTAAGCTACTGACTGCTAATGATCTCCATCAAACTGTTCTCACACATACCCCACCAATACATGAACAGCAACCACTCTCACCTCTTGCTGGTATTTAAATTTCATTTTCATGATCATTTAGTGAATTTTTTTAAAGGATTTGATATTTTATTTATTTATTTTTAATTAATATTTCCAGGTGGGACATTGATAGCTAGTGCTCCGCCAGCCACGCCTGAAGATACAGCCATCACTGCAGTCTATACAGCGTTGAAGAAAAGAAAGTTGAGCCAGGATAACACAAACGTTAAACAGGAACCTGGTAAAAGTTTTATTTATTTAATTAGAAGAAATGAATTCTTCTTTTTTCTAGTTAGAGGACATTAGTGCATAAACAGAGGATGATACTCATTTAGGAAGTACTATTATTGCTTATGGGAAATTTACTTACTTCAAAAAATTAACAAAGACTGTCAAAAAAAAAAAAACATAAGAGATAATCCAATGTACTGTTTAGAACTTGTGATAGAAGATGATGTATCGTACCAAGAAGGAGGAACTGAAGGTGGAATGTATTTGGATTCTAGTAGTTTTCAGTGTATACGATTTCAGCCTTTTCAACAGTCATCATGGCATACACTATGCGATCACAATCTTAAAGAACTGTAAGTGTGAATAAGTACATTTAAACTAAGGTTAACAATAGTTTACCGGAAGAGAACCATTTTTAAAAAATGATATTTTTTTATTCTAATTATTTTAGCCCCACACCTCATTATAGAGTGGATGCTGACAAGGGTTTCAACTTTTCTAATACAGATGATGCTTTCGTATGCCAGAAGAAAAATCATTTCCAGGTACCATGTTTATTAACTTATTATAAGATATAAATAAAATATTTTTCTTCTTATTTATTTTTGATGAATGTTTGAACAGTTTAATTTTAATTGATAGGTAATAATAATAATCGAATCTCGAGATTTATTTGTTGGTACATATTTCTCAAGAGCAACGATTCTTAATCTTGGGAGAAAGCATTTCTGGCGATGGGGATGGGTAATGGTTGATTTCTTCTATATTCGTATAATTTTTATCATGCCTAGCAAAACGCCAACTCTGCTGTAACTGTACTGTAATGCTTATATCTCGTATTTGTATATGTCATATAAGGATTACTGTATAAATAGGAAACTTTATGTTATGCAAATTTGATTCAACTGTATGCACTGTCGGAGCTCATGTTAAACTCGGAAAGCTACGACCACTGAGATATTGCTGGAGTGGCATGTATCTTATTTTTTTAAACTGAGAGCGAAAGAAATCGGTCGTCCCCTGCTTATCTAAAATGTACGATTGGTCGATGAACTACAGAACGTGACAGACCTAAACGTTCTGCCAGGTATCGTACACTATATGTCCTTCCTTCACAAGAGCGTCTAATGGGGTGCCTGCCACCTTGTAAACGTTGCATCTTGAGGAAGTAAATAATAAGGACGTATAAACAATTTTTACGTTTGGCCGTTGTTGATGAAACAAGTAAAATGTTGGTTGTTTCAGTGAGGTCGAATTTTTGGTAAATTGAGATTACAAGGGAAATTCAAGTTTCTTAACCTTTAAATAAAAAAAAAATAAAATATGTTTTTGGTCAGTTACTAATTCAGTCATAAAATATTAGTAACAATTTTATATTCTGTTTCACAAGAGATCCGAAACGTCAGTTTTGGTTAGTCAGTTATTGGGAAGTACTCTTTTACTGAATTTTTGCATCTTTTTTCTGATTTTATAAGCATTTCCTTTCGTGATGATTTTTCTCGTTGGTATAAAAGTTATTTGAGAACTCTGTTTTTAAAATATTTTTGAGAAGCCGTGTTGCAGAATTAGCTTTTCGCTTCAATTTATTATGACTTTCTAATATAAGAACATTTGAATGAAATATTAAAAGTATGCGAAGAATATCGAAACGTCCTCTCCTGCCGAAGATACTAACTCAAATGACAATCACGTAAAAATTCTCTCCATATTCATGTGAGCGGTGGGATTAGCCATATTCATTTGGCGACTGGACTTGTAACGCGGAGTCGCGTCCAGTAGGCATTACAGCTCTCATTGCCCAGAGGCCGGCAATCACTGAGACGTATAATGATCTTAGATGTTGACGGAAGCTCTTAGTTAAAAAAAAAAAAAAAAATCTTGTACACAGTTCCAGTTCTTATTACTAAAGGATTATTGTTTACTTTCAGATTACTTGTCATACGCAGCTAGTTGGAGATCCACATTTTGTAAAAACACCCGAAGGACTTAGAAAAATAGATAATTTTTATTTGCACTTTTATGGAGTTAAAGTTGAATCACCTTCACAAACCATTAAAGTTGAACAATCTCAAAGCGATAGGAGTAAGAAAGCATTCCATCCAGTTTTGTAAGTTATCTATTTACATTGGTTTTAAGATCTCAAAAGAATGATTAACTGGTGGCTCTCTCTTTTAAATAAGTCGGATGATAACTTGACCAAAATCTGCTATCTGCGTCTAATGGAACTCGGAGAAATTTTCACTTTACCTTTTAACTGGACCCTAATGCCTACGAAGGTATTTAAAAATTATTGGGGCGGAGGACATCTGGCTCGGTCAAAGTCCGCAGATTCTCAAAAGCCACTATAATAATTTACTGGAAAAGTTTGAGAATCATCTTTTTTGTAAAGGTGTAGACCTTGCAATAAATTCCGGATACAGTATATTTATTAGAGATATTTGTTCTTGATGATAGACTGAGCATCCCACACCATCCGCACTTTTTGATCCGTCCGTATAAAAGTGATCATAATTAGCGAACTTGTCCTCTAATTTTGAGAGAAAATCAGAGTTATTTACTGTGTGTGGTATATTGGAATCTTCATGATAGAAACTGTCTAAAATGAAGGAGTTCTTAAGGAGATCAAGGAAGTCAAAATGATACCGGGGTAAGAGGTCAGTACGGTTTAGGGAAGACGAGAAATGTGATAAGTCACAGAAAACCTCAACCAAAGTTGGCATTTTCTTTTTTACCCAGTATCTCTCAGTGAATGCCCTGCCTGCTAAGGAGCTAAGTCATTTGTAACAGGGTGGTTGCTCACACAGAGTCTGTCCACCACAAATCGGGAAGCTCCTTCTAATATTGAAAGGAAAATCTCGAGCCTCTACAAGAAGGGCATTCGTTGGAGTGGATTTAAGAGCTTCCAGACAGGACCTCAAAGCTTTGAATTGGATCCTATTGACTTTTTCCAAATGGGTATTTATGGCATCTCTATACAGGAAACAACCATAATCGATCCTGGGAAGGATCAGCTGTCTATAGATCATCAGCGATGTCCTCACATCGGCTCCATAGTTCAGACGATTGATGTATCTCAGTATATTCAGAGACTGTTCACACCTTTGCTGTAAGAATTGTATTCTTGAAAGCAAATAAACATTCATTCATTCATATTTACATTGGTGACTTTTTTTGTTTTTTAGTTCTTTAAATTATTCAAATCTCAGCAGCATTATTTATATATTTAAAAGTAAATGAATTTATGAATTTTATGTTTAAAGATTAGATTTAAAAAACGAAGAAGTCTCAAAGGTTACAGTTGGGAGATTACACTTTTCTGAAACTACATCTAATAATATGCGGAAAAAAGGGAAACCAAATCCAGACCAGAGGTATTTCTACTTGGTTGTTGGACTGCATGCGCATTGCACTGATAGTTCACATTATCAGGTTGCTTCACATGCGTCTGAAAGAATCATTGTCCGGGTATGTTAACCATTTTTTTTATTTAATTTTATTTTTTGTTTAAACTTGTTATTATACATTAACTTATTTATATTATTGTCATACAATATAAAGGCGTCTAATCCTGGCCAATTTGAAAATGATGGTGAAGCTGTATGGCAGCGTGGTGCAACTGGTGATTCAGTATTCCATTGTGGTAGAGTTGGTATTAATACGGAAAGACCTGGCGAAGCTTTGGTAGTTCATGGAAATATCAAGCTAACCGGCCATATTGTACAACCTAGTGATATAAGAGCCAAAGCCTACATTCAAGAGGTATTAGATTAATTTATTGTTAAGTTGTAAAACAATAGTTTTGATTCTAGTAATTCAACAAAATGAATTAACCAATTATTATTAAGCTGAGACTTGGAGTACTTGTAATTAAGGCTTTTTACTTTCTCCGGGGTATCTGTTGCATGCATTTGCTTGGGAGTAGCGACCCCACGGGTTACCACAACTCAGTACTCCACGCACTTCGTCAGAACAGTACAGAATACACTTAAACTACATACACTCTACACTTTACAGACAACGACAAACACAGTACACAAACTAGGGTCTCCAGTCCTAGTTAATTGGCAAAAGCCAAGAGAGAGGAAGGGATTCGCTCAGTGGTAGCGCGCTGGACTAGCAATGCGGAGGTCCCGAGTTCGAATCCAGCATGCTGCCCTTAGATTTTTTCTTCCTAGGAGCCTCTACAACTCACTTGTACGTTGATGGGCAGTGTTGTCTGTAGCTAGGAACGCTGCTTGGAGGCCGGCTGTGCATTGGAGAAGGCTCCGGGGGGCACAATAGCTCTTTCAGGTCGCAGTTCAATAATCCCGTACAACAATCTACAATCTGCTTTCTCCGACTACGATAAGAAGGAGAGATGCGATTGTGTAAAATTTTAATTCCATTTGTTTCAAAATAGGAAACATATGGTTTGATGTTCTGGAAAAAAAAATCTAGGGTAAAACACTCACATGACTTTCTAATAAATAAATTTAATCAAGAAATTTTCTTTAGAAATGTAACATTACAGTATTTAGTTAGGCTGGCCATAAAAATGGTAGTGGAGATTTTTCTTGTATAACTGAGCGGCCCTCTTGGAGCGCTCTATGTCAAAACTAAGAAAGCAGGTGCAAATTTAAATTACTAACTGACAGACCTCCAGTACCTCTCTAAATCAATTTTTTCAGAATATTTCAAATAAAAGTGATACATTTTTATCTAAGCAAGCGCACCAAGTTTAAAGAAAATCTTTATCATGGATTTCGATAAAATTCCAAAAACTTATTCTGTCTGTTGCACTTTCGGTTAACCGATTTTCTTCAAATTTGAAATTTTATCAATGCTTCTAATGTCTATTAATATTATGTAGGTGGTAAAACCATATATTACACTGAAGTGGTACTTTAGAGAAAAGCATAACGCTACTGTTTTCCCAGAACCGCCAAAAATAAATTTTTCGGGAATATTTTTAAACAAAAGTAATAAGTTATTTATGTGTGTAGATATCATACGAAGTTAAAAGAAAACCACGAAAAACTGGAAAAAGAATCAGTAAAATTGTACTTCCAGTTGATGAATTTTGCCCGAAATTTTCGTGTTCGATGCGATACTAGTGCCTAAATTGAATACCAAGTTGAGCTTCCGGTTACTTTTTGTTTTTGAGATATTCTGTTAAAATACAGACTATTCGCTAAAAACATTTCTTTAGAGCCCTAAACCCAATGGCACGATTGTAATACTTACTATTAGTAAGAATAAGACAAAGTAAAAAATGGTTTTAAAGGCTGTCACTTTTATTTGACTTTTTACTTTCATAAAATTATGGTTCCCTCACAAGAAATTAAATGACATTAAAGGCATCGTAAGAATTCCAAAATTGAAAAAATAGGATAACCGGAAGTACAGCAAAGGTTCCTGAGTATTTTTAGGAATTTGCTCATTTATATATATATATATATCATTTCTATTTGAATAATTTTTGCAGAGACAATTAATTTTAGGGAGTTGTGGGTCCTAATCTTTGATTAGGCATATCTCCAAACAGCCTTTAAAAGTTCTTCTGGAGGCTGATAGAAGTATTCGGGTAGCTATTGACCTAAAAACCAACAAAAATAATCTCGCCATCTCAATTTATTTGTAATGCTAAATTGAAAGTTTCTAAAACTATAAACATTTGGAAATCGTTATCAATAATTGCTTTCTGAGAAATGTTTAGTCCATTTCCTCCTATGGGGAAAGTATTACTTTAAAATTGCAGAAAGAGTAAGTCGGGTGAATGTTTCACATCAGATTTTTACTTTTTTTGTTTTCTTTTGTTTCCCTGTGACCCTCGTTGACTAGCGACATAGTTTATTCGTTAAGTTTCTGTGGCATCTCATAAGAACCAACAAAATTTTCTGTAAAAAGAAAGAATACTTGGTGTCGGATGGAATATAGTCTTCATAGTCAATTCCTAACATGCTCAGTGTAACTGGGATCTAGCTAGAAGATGTTCCGAAATAATGCTTGGAAAATAGAGAATTTGATAGTCTGGCAGAAGCCGGTTGAAATTTTCTTCTTCATGATTGAGGCGGACTTCCAGCGATAATCTTACTATAATTGTACTTCGAAGCTTTTCTCTTCAGATTATAACATGCTCCAGGCCGATGAACTAGTTCTGCTAAGAATGTGACTTTAGATATGTAAGAATTAGTCTGGAGTTTAGGAAGTAGACTTGTACCAAACATACACATTAGAGTTTTACGTTTGTAATATTCCCTGACGGAAAAATCAGAGAACCTTAATTAGATTAAATAATAATCAACCAGTTTCATGAATCCAGTGTTTACTTTTTTTTTTGTGGCGCTAACATAATACTTGTTGCTTTCAGGTAGACAGTAAACAACAGTTAAACAATCTGTCCCGGCTGCGAGTAGTAAAATATAGATATAAACCAGAATTTGACAAAGATACATCAACACATACTGGTTTAATAGCACAAGAGTTAGAATCAGTATTACCGGATGCTGTTAGTAATTCAGGAGATATGAAATTAGCTTCTGGAAATACGATTAATAATTTTCTTGTTATCGACAAGGTTCGCCAGAAAATTATTTAAAATATATAGTTTGGAATACTTTTTTCCTGTTTAGCTATTTTTTGTATGTTTTGTTACTTACAGGAAAGAGTATTCATGGAGAATATTGGTGCAGTGAAGGAATTAGCGAAAGTAACACATAATTTACAGACAAGATTACAAGAATTAGAAAGAGTCACTCAGTACAATGGTAAGAGTTTTCTGGAAATCAGGAAGAATTATTTTCGAAAAAAATATTCAAGACTGACTGAAGTCATATTTGAGCTAACCATAAGTTTTATTATTTCATACCAAATATATTTCTTTTCATCCTGCAGTCTCATTGAAAAAGAAGAAATCAACTAAAAAGAAATTTGAAGCAGATGAAGTTTGTTCAGACACCGTAATACAAAGTACAATTTATATGCTTATAATCATAATGGCTTTATGGTCAGTATTTGTTTATTTTTTATTTTTATGGTTTAATTGAGAAATTAATGCAAGCTTAATATGTATTATGTTTACGAGCAGATCGTGGAAATGCACAATGCATGAAATGTTCATATTGCCTGCTTATTTCCTGTAAATGGCGGACATATTAGTTATTTCTGGTATTGTTAGTTTCTGTTAATGCTGGAAGAGTAAGAATTGTGTTCGTGTCAGAGAGTAACACTTTTTTTAAGGCAATAAAAGTACGGAACATTCTTACTTGCTATTTCTTGGCTAACTAATATAGAATGTCCGACCCGAAATCCGCTTTGTCATGAATAACAAAGTATTGTTTTGCTGAATGATTGTTTTTATTTTTTTCACGATTTTCTTTTAAACGACAACAACGATTTCTTATTTGATCTCTCCTAGACCATATCCGATTTTTTTAGAGTAAAAACTGAATATGACATTGGTGGAAAGTCATCATTTCACTATTTTTTAAAGCTTTCACATTATAAAAAAAATTCCTAAAATTATATCTTTAATTACAGTTTAATTTCTATGGCTGCCTTGTATTTTTTTGAAGTTAATAAACGAACACCAATGGAACCATTCGTTCTCAGGTAATTAGATGCTTTAGTTCATTTAATATTCAAAGAATACTACTTCTACTATAAGTGCAATTAAATAATTAGATATCAACATATCTATAGATTTTCGGGTATTGGTCTTTCGTCGATTTAATTAGATGTCGTTTTCAATTTAATTCGATAAAGTCGGAGAACTAAATATCTGCTTGTTTCAGGGACAGAAACGAAATAATGACGTTGAACGCCTTACCTAACACTTCCAAAATAAGAATGAAGCCTTCAATGCAGTCTTATACTTCGGTCAATAAAGAAAAAGCAGCTATGTAAGTTTTAAAAAAATAAATAATATTACAAGAAAATTATTTTATTGCTCGTTTATTTTTACTCAATCATGACTTTTTTTTTGTAAACATTAAAACTTGACTATTCTGAATCTTTGAAAATTATATTTTATACTTTTTTCTCCGCCTAGAAGTTATAGTTCGCCACCAGTGTTAGGGCCAGCTTATTGTTCTAGGCAGCAGGGCAATTGTCAGGTATTATTAAGATTGATTTTCTTTTTCTAGTTCATTAATGATGTATAGGAATGTAATTTGATTTCTTGTTTCTTTCCTTCAGATATTCTGTTGTGATGCACACTCGCAGAAGATCCAGACACCTAAAGATGTGCTACTAGATCAAGGTAAGAAAATTACCATTATTTTTTGCATACAGTCTCCAGAATATTTTAAATAATATTTCATAGACGTAATAAGAACGTCCAGTCAAGGAAAAACCTTCTTTATATTTATTTAAAATTTTATATTTACAGGAAGCAATCTTTTAGAAGACCAAGAATCTGTTGGCTTGCCATCTGATCAACAGGTAACATAATTAATTTAATTGTCATTAAGTGGAAATATTGCCTGCTATCATGACCTATGAGTGGATTGTCAGAGCTTTTTTATAGGAAATTTTGTGGTTTTACTGTTGTTCTCTTACTTAATATTCTATTTGAAAATAAAACTGTGTTTTCCCCTAAATGTGTACTATTTTCAGTCATTCATCCAGAGTATTTGGCATATTTTTACCCAGCTGATTTGTTACCCCATTAGCTATTTTTTTTTCATAGTTTTCTCTCTGAGTAAATTTTATCAGCTCTTTAGATTCGCCAAACTAATGAAAATAAAAAGTATTGTCGATAATCTGAGTACCTATCCAATGATGATTATGATTTGGATTAAATGAAAAAGAAGTTCACGTCTAATTTATTAATGAATTATTTTTCAGAGAGCCATGTGGATTGAATCATCAGGAATAATGAAATCCAAGCGAAGCCCTAGGCATTCCGGTAAGATCTGTTTTACAATTTCTTTTTTCTGTGTTTTTTTTTCCCTAATTATTTATTATTATTAATTTGATATTTTTTTAACAGTATTTGGCATACAGTATGTTGTAATCGAAGGTTCTACTTTCAATACAACACTTGGCCCTAGAAATTGCGATCCATGGCATGTCCAGCATGTCCATTGTACTCATTATACGGCCACTAATTATACCTACATTGTACCTATCAGCAAATATCTGCATGATCCATTTTTAAAGATACATTTCAAGTTAGTTATCTATAGGGTCGTCATTTTTCTTTTGTTTTTTTTCCTGTATGTTTTATAGTATTTACATACTAACAGAATATGTTTGTATTTCAGACTGGAAGGTGAAGGAGTTGAAACTGTTTGGTGTGGTGGTTTAGATTATGACTGTAATACTAGTAAAACTACCGTATCAAATTATCCCAGTAATTCTGCAGAGGATAGTGGAACATCATTATATTTAGATATTAGACATCTATCTAGAGCACAGAGAATATATCGAGTTGCACATACCTCAATTCCGGTTAATATCATATATAATTATATATATAGACATATATTTAATTTTAACTTTATTAAAAGTGGAAACACTTAGGATTCCGCGTTGAGACCTCGTCAGTGGTTTGCTAGAAACCAACGTTTCTTCCATATTGCAATGAGCTTCTTCGTTTCACCTCCGGAAAAGTTTCTCATGAAAATGACTTCGGAAACCAAAAAGATTTTATTTAAGTTTCACTTTTTTTTTGTATTAACCAAATAGAATGGTTAATTTGTTAATTATAAAAAAAGCAAATCTCTATTCTATATTATGTTTTGTGAGAATTAAATTTAACTTTTCAAAAACATAAGGTACAATAATGCGAACCCGGTTAAAACAAGAAGATATTTCAAGTTCATGATTACAGTTTCCCCGAACTAATTTGAAGTTCTTACTTTCTCACGCTACTTAAGAGAGAACATTGCACTTTTGGTGTGGTGGTTTAGAATGTTTCCAAAGCCATGAATCTTATTCATCATTCATCAATTTATGTTTGTAAACAATAAGCTAAGCATATCTCAAAAAGGCCATATCGTAAATAGTACCAGTTTGATATACCGTTTGGATAATTCAGCAGATCCGACGGATCTGATATTTTTTGGAAACTCTTGCTACATTATTGTTTAAACTTTATATACTTACTATACATATATTTATATCAACCAGTTTTATTTGAGACCTTTTTTCAATGGGAGAGTTTTAATTTATGTAATGTCCTTTGGCTGCGCCTCTAATTTAATTTTTATGTTGTTGCAGGGATTATGCAATTGGGGCAGTTCAGGTCTTGGAAGTGTTTTCATTGAATTTAATCTTATTATCTATAGAGATTGTTTTCATTAAGAAAATTCTAAAGAAATTTAAAATTTTTACATATATTACATTATAAGCAAACAAATAGTGCCATTATGGTTATTATTGATAAAAATAATCATAGCGAGAACATATCAAAAGTAACAAATTCGTCCTTAGTTATAATATAAAGAGAAAAGTATTTTGTTTTTTTTTTAATTACGAATGACAATCTTAAACAAACCATGACTAACTAAAAATAATTGTTTACAGAAAAAATGTTGCCACTTTGACAGGAGGTTAAGGATTCTTAAATTTTCAAACATTTACAATGAAATAGGGCTGAAGTAAATTTCACTTATAAATTATAAAAAAGATCCTCAGAGATTCACATGGTTAAACTCTTTTAAAATCAGTATCCGCCATTTCTTATTCATGTCTAAAACAGTAGATGTTATCTTCAGGTGGGCCATATAATTATTTTCCCTTCATATCATCTTGGAACTTATGAGTTTTGAAATGAATCTTTTATTCTTGCTTTCGACTCCCTCCTCCGCTCTCCTTATGAATTTTAATAATTAAATAATATCTCAATACTATTTTAAATATATTTTTAAAGAAACCATTTCTTCCGTAATAAACATTTTTTAGAGAGAATTATAGCTCCCATCGCTGAACATCCCCCTATTATAACTTGCCCCCTGAAACTTTGAGGACTATGTACAAAATAATGATCGTTCCCCGGGAAGGATAAATCTGCCATTTCCCTTATATTGTTATTAACAAATTTATTTATTTTCAGTAACATATTTTAAAACATTCCCCAATACATATTTACCAACTAATGGACTAGTGCATTGTAATTGAGCAAAATCTTTTGGGTATATAAATGAAATTCAAAATAAAATGTAAATAAAACAAGAAAGGTTTTTTTGAAAACCAGTGGCATCTTAAGAGCATTAATTGATTTTAACAAAAATGCTATATTTTCTCCACTTTATTTTAATAATATTAATGAAACAGGTTGCCTTCATGTAAATTGCCTTGTATTTTGTAGTTTTCACATAAATTTAAATAAGGAAAAAAATTTATGGTCTCATTATGCGTTATTTTATTGTTTTTTTAATATTCATAAATTTTGGAAATTATCCTCGCGTATGCACAGAGTGTAATTTACTATTTAAAATGCTTGAATTATTATTTTTTCCTTTTTCCTAAATTGTGTAAATGAATTGTGCATAATTTATTATTAAAATAATTATTGTTATATATATTTTTTTCGTAAATTTTGTTAATTATTGTTTAATGTAATCGCTTTTTTGTCTTATATAATATAAATATATATACAGATCTATATAAATATATATTGTAAAATTTATTTACATTGTTATTACGTATAATATATATATTTTTTGTTAATTAAAAATTTTTTTCATTTTTCTTTTTTTTTTTTTGTTTTTATATGTACAAAAAATGTAATTCTTAATGAACAAAAAAAAAATTTCTTTATGATTTTCCCATTATTTATATTCCTTTCTGTCACTATATTTATCATAAAACCATAAGTCTTAGTTTTAAAGAAATTAATATAATAATAAGATATTTGTAGAGTTTTATCCATGTTAAGGATAAAATTAATAAATCAATCAATTAAGCATATCAACATAATGTAATAAAAAGTATTCTTTAATGGATTTGTTTATAAGTATTTACAAAATTTTATTATTATCTAGATATTAATAATTGTAGGAAATAAAAAAAAGAAGTAAATCATAGAGCACTTAATTATAGGTGTCTTAAAA
Organism: Triatoma infestans; assembly: GCA_011037195.1. NCBI lineage: Eukaryota > Metazoa > Arthropoda > Insecta > Hemiptera > Reduviidae > Triatoma > Triatoma infestans. The sequence continues at coordinate 47,151 of JAAEAF010002857.1, read as the reverse complement.
AAAAAATTAAAATATAAACAAAATGTCTTAATCTCCATGACATTAAAGTGATTTTTAAGCAGGTCTTTAGTTGATATGTATGTGAGAGTTTCAAAATATATAATTATATACTTATATACATACAATATAATGGATCTTATGAGTATTTATTTTTATTTAAATCTGTAACTTTTTTTCTATTATTGCTATCGTTTTTACGATGTTTACATTGAATTTTCAACAAACACCCCCGCGTAACTAAAGGAAACCTTATTCACCCTTCAGCCATTAAGTGCAAGAGATTTACTTGGAAATTTGAGCCTCCCCCGTCTAATAGCCCTAATATGTACCAAACATTGACGTGCTTTCAACACGAAAATCAGCTTTGTGTTTCTACAAAGAAGAAAAAAGTTCTTAAAAAATGGGATGTATGTAAATTTCTTTCAATTATGTTTGGTATCGGCCAGCAGGATCCCACATAAAAATTATTATCACCCTTTATCTTGTCTTATTTTGAAACATTTTACCTGAAGAAATGATTTTAAAAGTTCTGGAAGTGTTTGCTTACCTCTAATTTACTACTTCTATTATATTCTCTACACCGTTTGTACAAACATAAGGGGCAACCAAATATGTTTTAAGAATTCCAATTTTGTAGTAAATTTTTGCTTAAAACTGTAAGTTAAAAAATACAAAAACAGAAAGTCGTACGAATTTTTTTGTTTAATATCTATTAGTTGCGTAACTTTGTAACAAATTTAAAAAACAGATAAATGAAACACTCAGTTAGAAACAGACATATGGAACAATAATAAGGACTTTCTTCGAAGATTATCTTCAAACTGGAATTTTTATTTGCCCTATATAAAGTATGGGATAGCTTCATAGATGACAATAAAGTAAAAATTCTAAATTTCAATTCCATTTACATGTGATAAATAATTGGGGTAGTTTCCGACATAGTCAAGAAAACTACGCGAAAAATCAATAAAGTAAAATATTGGAATAATACTTAAATTTTTCTTTTGAACATAACCAGTTGAGCCGACAATAAGATTTCGTTCAAAATCTGTCATCAGGAAGAAGAAACGTGAATAGTTTGATAAACTTCTTAAAAATGAATAGTTTAAGAAACGTCCTAGCAAACTTCTAATTTACTTGCTTGCTTAATTACCACAAACAATAACCACGTTAGCGGCAGGATTAGCTCTGTGGAGTACTAAAACGCACTGGATTCAAGTCCAGTCCAGTCCAGTAGTACCACATTAGGAGGAGTCTCCATATTCACGTCCGTGAAGGGCAGCAGTGTCGGTCGCAAAGAGAGAATATTAACTGGAAAAACAGTACTCTGAGAAGGCTCCGCATGCTTAAAAATAAAACAAAATAAACTTTATATTCGTCAAAAGCAGTTTTAAATACTGTTCTACTCTACCATCAAGAATGTCATCTAAATAATATCTTCCAAGCAGACTTATTCTGATCACCAAAACAAGCAGGTAGAAACCATTTCCTAGCAATGCTACATGTTTAAAAAGAACAGTTTCTTGTGAAGAAAAATTGAGAAATGCCATGTTACAGTCTTAACCTTGTATATCACATTTTTATCCAAGATTTGCTATTGGTTCACAATGTTTTCACATACAGACCATCGAATAAAATGACAATACCTAAGAGAGAAGTTGTTAACATTCTCTATTCATGCTTTTGATCCAATAAAGAATGGAAGATTTAAAGGGAATAAATAAATTGAAGGGAAGGATTAAATTCTCTGCCTTACACCATGAAAATAAAATGAACTACTGACTTGTTCTTCAATAGTTAGTATGGTGTGATGGAAGCAAGAATCAGAAAATAAATATAATATTAAAATATTAGTTTAGAGATAAATTGAACGTTGGCTGGTTGGTAAAAAGGGGACAAGGAACAGTTAGCGAAGACAAAGCAGGTAGGAATGCGGCAAAAGTAGTATAAATAAATGAGAGACCAAAAACTATATACAGAGTCAGTCTTCCTTCAGTGTCTTACACGGCAGTTCACATACATTTATTTGAAATGTTTCAGATATAAGCTCTTCTTAAAATATGTAATTGATATATGAAGTTTAAAGAAAATCGTTGGAGCTATTTTCGAGAAAATTGCAAAAATAGAAAAAAAAAACAATGAGCAAAGGGCGCTTCCGGTTGAGGAATTTTGACAGCCAAATTATTGTCTGATTTCATGGTGATACTCAATGGTATATCAAGTTCGAACTTTCTGAGATTTTTTGTTTTTTGAGCTTTCCTATTCACATACACACACTACACGATTTTACACATATTTTGTGGTCTCCTGAATAGGAAAAAAATGTTTTCAGCGAATGGTCTGTAAGAGTGTTTGTGTGTTTCAACAGAATATCTCAAAAACGAAAAGTCGCAGGAATCTCAAACTAAATATTCCTTTAGGAACTACCACCGGATCAGACACTAAGATTTCGGACAAAATCCATCAACCGGAAGTGCGGAAAACCTCAAAATCTCCAACGATTTTGTTTAAACATCGCATACATAAACACACAAATATATCTATCACTTTATTTGAAACATTTTCCCGGGAAAATTGATTTTTTAGTGATTGGAAACAGTACTGTTTTGCTTTACTCTAAGTACCATTTCAGTGCAATATCTGGCTTTACCACAAACATAATAATACGCCGCATCACAGTATTGATCAAATTCTAAATTTGAATTAAATCGGTTTACTGGCAGTGCGATTTTCAAACCGAATAGGTTTTTTTTTGGAATTTTCTCGAAAATGGGTACAACGGTTTTCTTTAAACTTGGAATGCTTGTGGATAGATAGAAATGTATCACTTTTATTTGAAACATTGTTCCAAAAAAAAATTATTTTGAATAGTTTTGCGAATTTATGGCGTTAATTTCAAATGTAGTTGGTTCAGACCTAAGAATATCGTCACTTCTCTATTTGCCATGATTAGTAAGTAGGTGGTACTACTCCGCACCCTCTATATTTATGTTAGAACAAATATGTAAAATTTCAGTTTAAAGAAAATATGTCACTTTATATATATAATTGTATTGAGAGGAGTAAGAGAAATTCGTGTGAGTGTTTCACATCAGACTTGTTCACAGAACACGAAATTTAAAACAAATTTAGTAATTAGGAATTTCTGATAAAAACTCAATTTAGCAGGATAGCAGTAGTTTGTGAAAGTAAAAAAAAAAATGTCTATTATGAGCAGAGCACCAAATAAATTTATTTACTAAGCTGATAATGAGTTTAATTCAAGAATGTCTATTACAATGTCCTATATTTATTAAAAATAATAAACACTTCACTCATTTGTTTCCTTAGAGGAAAAAAAAGAGTTTAATTAAATGTATAGACAATATTTATCTTTTATTTAATTTTTACAAATATTTATTTCATTTTTAAGCCAAAAAATATTTTTGTCATTTATCTCACTGGGAAGGAATAAACGCCTTCTGATTCATCAGTATGTATTTTTAGAATGTGATTGTAATCAAGAATTTAATAAAAGTTGTTTTATAAGTTATCTTTACAAAATGGTTTATCATTTTTAATTCAACCAATTTTCTTTAGCTTGAATAATTAATAATCCCTTACACTTCCAAGCATTTTTGACTTGATGTACAAACAGCAGCTTGAAGTAATAATCAAAATTTAAGGAAATGCAAATAAATATAATTTCAATAATCTTTTAAAAACTCTACAACTTATGATACTCCTACCCTTTTCAACTAAACCATAGATGCAGTTATCAGAAAATATTCTTTATTCTTCTCTGATTCATTAAAAAGTTGCAACTCATTTCCCTATTCACCAATGGTACAATATTTATAAAGGGGTAATGGCCAGGGCAGTCGATACGCAGAAAAAAAAATTATGCTGCCCAGTCATCTAAAAAAAACGTATGAATAGGATGGTAGATCTGAACAGTCGTTGTGGGAAGGTAAGTTTGCTGTTATAGGTACTTGCTCGAGTGTGCCCTCAACTGCTGTTAAACATGTACAATAAGTTTCTAAAAAAAAAAAAAAAGTACTAAGTTTTGTATTAAAAACACTGACTACCTTGGCCAGTGAGGCTGAGATGCTTTTAGTCCTTTTACTCGTTTTCGATCACGTACCAAGTAATTTTGTTTTACAGCCAGTGGCATCGTCTTTTCCGGTTTTATGTCAGGTTCTGCTTAACAACCCTTTATTCTGAAGAATTACTTGTACCACGTTTTCAATTTCTAGTTATTTTTCCTAGGTGTACCAAATTCATGCTATGTTTTCCAGTTATATATTCACCATTCTAACACTGTCTGCTCAACAATACATGGTTGCAGGCATGACAATGTTCTGGCCAGTTCTGGAAAGAGATCGTTGTTAACTGCAATGATCAACTGATAAATCGACCAGTTGAATCCAGCTTTCATTTTTAAGGAATACATGAAAAGATAATCAAAGTTGCTCATCAAATACTCAACATTATTGCTGTCCATTCAATAATGACTTTTAGATTTACGTCATTTTCCTTGTTTGAATATCCGAGTCTTAAAAAAAGATTTTTTATATTATATATATTTTTTTTGGCGCTTCGACACCTAAAGTCATTAGCGTTTGATATTATTATTATTATTACATTATCAACATTATATTGTTATACATGGTAAAAAAAGATTTAAGTAATTAAATTATGCTTAGCTTTTTATTGAAGAAAAATGTATTTGTCGGTAAACAAATAAAATAAAGAAAATGAATTCATCACTAATGGAGAACAATGTAATATTAATTCAGTTATCAAAAAATTAAATTACTCACATAATCCTAAAAACAAGATTAAAATTACAAATATGATTATTAAAAAAAGATAAACATAATAATGCTGTTAAGTGTTTAGTAATCAATTATTTGGATAATTGATTTTTAATGCCCTACTATGATCCATTATTTATCGATCCATTAATTTATAAAGTAATTTGGGACAATTTCGTGATATCTAGATTCCTTTATACTTTTTACTTCTACATTGAAAAATGTTAATATTAATCACATCATTTACTGTGTACACACTATCACAGGTTTGTAGGGGACCAAACCCAACCTGTCTCTGCTGTATTCCTACGTTGTGAGTGGCTTTCTTCGATTTTGATTTCTTCTTTCGGTTGACTTTCCTTCGACTTGTCTAAAATAAAGTAATGCCTTTTTTCGGGCGGGCATAACGTTCAACTACCAAATTAGGAGTCGTGAACGGGGGCGGGAGCACCTACTTTACCATTAACATTTTTTAAACGAACATAAAATTTAGCAATCATAACTCAATCAATAACTCGATTATTATTATTATTTGTCTTTGGGAGGGATCAAACTCTACGCTATCCCCCACTGGGCCCACATAGCTACCTCAAGAAAAACAACAACAAACCTGTTCTTGAAAAATATCCAGACCCGGTCTAATCCATCTAAGATTCACCGCAGTCCGAACAAATCAGACATTAACCTTAAAGGGAAATAGTCTCTGCTCTTCCATAGATATCCAGTTCCGACCAAAGGTTCTAAACCTAATTTCCTCACAACCCAAGCTGTTGGGTTGTCATAAGATGGATGATGTTTCCTCCTCTGTCTCACAAACTCTACAAAATGGATCCGGCATGAGCCCCATTACATAGAAATGTCTACAATGTCCACTAATAGCCTGTCCGACCACCGATGAGCATCATGGACTGCCGACAACCAACTGTGCTCATCCATAAGGATGAATGATGTGAAGCTCTCCATGACTGGAAGCCTGTTGACACCTCCAAGTTGCCAGAAGACGCTAAACGCAAAAGCAAGTTCGGGACCAATGAAACGGAGAAGGCCTAATTTGCCAAACCTAACCACCCCCTCATTCCTAAAAATTCCCATAAGACCTCGTACCCAGACTAGAAGCACATCCTTCAGAGAAGTGATATATGTATAAGTAATTATATATATGGCACCTGGTAATTACCTTGCTAGTTGTTACCTTGTTGTTTAATAAAATGCATTGCTGTTCACACACAAACACACTGCTGTTGTTTATTATTAATAATTACATTCCTAATAATAATAATTGTTGGAGTATCAACCTAATTGATGTTTAATCAAAACATTCTCGTATTATGTCTTAACATTAAATGTATAATTTGTATATTTTTTTATGTAATTCAAATGTATATTTTACTTAAATGTGTATTTTAATGTAATGTTTTGTTTGAAATAAACACTTTTATATAAAATATAAATAAAGGCAACACTGCCACATTTTAACAGTCCTTTTTAGGATGGTAGACTGCACCAGATTGGTTCAGGGCTTGGCTCACAGACGGCGACACCGTCGTCGCCAGTATATAAGGCGGTGCTTTGAGCACAGCCAGCAGTCACATTTTTATCGACCCGAGAGGTTGAACTTGCCACCTAAGCCGCTATACATAGCTTGCTGGAAATATTCTCTATAGAGGAGCAGTTGAACAAGCCTTTAACCACTCTGGGCAGCTACCAACAAAATATACTTGATCACTTACTCAACTATAACTACTGGAGGTGCCACAAGATTCAAGATACAGCAGTCAACAGACCTGGAACCATCATAGCCGGCTGGCTAAGGACACAGAGGAGCTCGAGCTTGAAATACAGCTTTGGAATCTACAAGCAGGCGGACCAGTATAGACCGCGGGCTAAGGACAAGCCACGAGTGCAGCCGCAGTTAGAGGTACTAGTGTGTGGGAGGTCAGCAGGTACCGGGGTTTATCGGGGTGTTGGCCACGCTGCCGGGGCTCCCAAAGCCGGCTACCAAACACACGCTTACAGCCCTTTTCAGGGACACCTCGACTCACTTACTGCGAGCTTGCACAGCCCTACCAGGGCGGCGCAATTCACTTACCTTCTTCGACGAACGAGTAGAGTGTGCGGCTCTTTTCAGGGCCACACCAACCTACTCGCTGGACAGCGCCACCAGCATAGAATTGCCCTTAGTCAGGGTAGTGGCTCTTTTCAGGACCACCCTATACTGTTCGCAGTCTGCAGAGCCTTACTAGGCCACACATATTTTTTTATCTTTTTAATTGTTGAGTACCGGACTAAGTCCTTCTTCCACTGGTACCAACAATAATAATAATAGGTGTAATAATAATATTAATACAGTTCCTGATAGTGAAAATAATAAAATATACTAGTGAGTAATAAAATTACACTAATAATCTTCATGTCAGTTTAAGTTTACTTCACTTGTTTTTAATAAAACTATATCTTTAAAATGGCCTAAGTGGAAGGAAATATTTCTTGTCAGCATGATAGCATCAACTAAAATAAAATCAAAAGATGAAGAGATGAAAATAGCTGTACTTTTAACACATATGGGAGAAGATGTAGTTGATATTTATAATTACATTTTCTGGTGAAAAGAATACTTTTGTTGATCCACTGAATTTATTTGATAAGCATTTTAAACCAAGTGTTAACTTAGCTATAGAAAGCTATAACTTCAATGAAATAACCCATGATAATGGGCAAACTTTTGATAATTACTTGATTGAATTAAAAACTCAAGGTGGTAATTGTAATTTTATACCTGCTAATGAAGCAAGTAAATTTGCATACACCGATAAAATGATAATGGAGCACATTATTGTCCATATAAATGATCCTGGTGCATCAAACATTACTACAAGAAACTAAAACTGTTACACTTGATGATGTAGCTCAAATTTGCCATGTGCAGAGTTGAGGAAATCTTATAAAAGTGAAATGAATGGTTTAATAGATATTAAAGAATTAAATTTAACTAAAAAGTCTTCCAAAAAAGCTGAACCAAATCTAAAATTAAAACATAATGCTTATGATGTACTACTGCAAAAATGTGGAACTAGACATAAGCCCCATTTTTGTCCAGCCCGTAAAACCTGCAACTTATGTAGTCGGAGAAATCACTCCAAAATTGGCTTTATGAGAAACATCAAGAAGAAAGTCAATGAAACAAAACTCATCTTCATCCGACACTGAAATATTTGATTGTGATAGTATTAAAGTTGCGTATAGCAGATGAGATACAGTTTCAGTAAATAATAAAAATGAATTTGGAAGGAATCCATTAACGTGAAGTGCCTGTTAAATTTCAATTGGATACAGCTAGTGATGTGAACGTTTTCCATTAAACATTCTGAGCAATTTGAAGGGTACAGCTAAAATTAATAAAACTAATATTCGGATAAAATCTTATGAAGGATTAACCACTAAACCAATCAGTAAGGTTAATTTAAATTGCTCATATAAAGACATTAATACTAACCTTATATAAGATAATGACTTATTACCTATATTAGGAACAAATACATGTTTAGAATTTGGATTTAAAAAAAAACTCCATGAGATAAATGATAAAAAATGTGATGATAATAATAATAATATAGTAATAATAAAAAATTAATAATCATAATTTTATTAATAATAAAAAAATTTGAATTTTTGTGAACACTAAATATGAAAATAACAAAGTGAGTTTTGATGTGAGAAATAATAAAGATAAAAAAACAATTTTTAAAAATAATTCTAATTTATTCACAGATATTGGAAAACTTCCTTTTAAAGTGAAAACAAAATTAAGGGAAGATGCTATTCCAATTGTCAAACCAGCAAGACGGTTACCAGAGTTTATAAAAGAAAAATTAAAAAAAGAACTAGATGGACTAGAGAAATTAAAAATAATTCAAAATACTGATGTTCCAACAGAGTGGGTGCACGATATAGTAACAGTCGAGAAAAAATATGGTAATGTACGCCTTGTTTGAATTCTATCGCTTAACAAATACATATTAAGAGAGTACTATAATATTCCAACTCAAGAGGAATTATCACATAACTTGAGTGGAGGAAAATACTTTACAGTTCTGGATACGAAAGAAGGCTTCCACCAGTTTGAGCTTGAAGAAGACTCTAGCAAATTGTGCACAACGAACGCATCCTTTGGAAGATATTCATATTTAAGAATGCCCCATGGTTTACCAAGTTTTCAACCGAGAAAATACTAAGGTATTTGGTGATTAGGAGAGGGTGCTGATCATCTTCGATGATATAATTGTAACCGGAGAACTGAGGAAGAACATAATAAAAATTTGGAAAATGTTCTGCGTCAAGCTAGAATTAATATCCTAAAATTTAATAAACACAAACTACAATATAAATTAACAGAAGTTCATTACTTAGGACATGTTTTCACTTCAACCACATGAGACCTGATCCTGCAATAGTAAAAGCTTTGAATGAAATGATGATACCTTCTTGTGTGAGGGAGTTGAAAGTTTTCTTGGTGCAGTTAATTTTATTAATAAATTTATGCCTGCTTTTTTCAAGTTTCAGCTCCGTTAAGAAAAGTATGAAAAAAGAAAAATGAGTGGAACTGGACAGTAGATCAAGAAGAAGCTTTTGAGAAAATAAAACAATTGGTAACTAGATTGGTAACAATTGGCTAGATTGCTGTCTTCTTCAGATTGGACAACCTATAGCATTTGCTTCGCGTAGCCTTAACAGTGCAGAAGTAAAATATTCCAAAATTGAAAAGGAAATGCTGTCACTTTGCTTTTCAATCAATCGTTTCCATAATTATATAGCACTTGGAGACTATTAATCAAGATCGTTAGAGATAATTGCTCTTAAAAATAAATCTAAAGAAATAATAAATAAACTAAAAATAATTTTCAGGAAGTTTGGCAATCCTGAGACTATACTCCGATGGTAGTGACTATACTCCATTTGGTAGTGAAGAGATGCATAATTTTGCCAAGACGTGGGGCTTTAACATCAAAACTTCCAGTCCACAGTATGCCAAGTCTAATGGGTTATCCGAATAAGGGTAGGTATAGCAAAAAAAACTGATTAAGAAATCTGTTCAGTTTGGAAGTGATATGTAATATAGCTTACCCTATTGGAATACCGAGCCACTCCATTAACAGAACTTAATTTATTATTTACCTAATCAGCCTTCATCTGGGAAGGCTGCTCCGTACTAAAGCTCCTGCTAAAGTAAAACTGTTACTGCCTTGAAGATACAGGTACTACAGTTGAAGATGTTCGGTCTAGGATGGAAGAATTGAAAGTCAAGAGTAAAGCCTACCACAACTCTTCAGCTAGTAAGGAAAATGAACTTACTGAAAATCAGTCTAAGACATTCAGGAAATAATAGATAAATTGAGGCGGAACAAAGAACCCGGTTCTGACGGAATATCTGTTGAATTCCTCAAAGCTTGTGGAGCCGACTTCGCAAAAGAACTTCACAGCCTGCTGAGCCATATCTGGCAGGAAGAAGTGATGTCTGAAGGGCTGTTCGGAAGTTGTTATCGTATCCATATTTAAGAAGTGTGATGCCAACAATTTATTGTAGAGGCATAAGTTTGCTAAGTGCTGCGTACAAGGTTCTGGCTATTTCTCTGCATAACAGGCTATCTCGCTACATAGAAATAAGCCTCGGAGATTACCAAGGCGGGTTTAGGAAAGAAAGATCCACGACGGATCAAATTTTTGCTCTGAGGCAGATGCAGGAAAAAATGAGAGAGGACTGCATAATGATGTTGCTATTTGTTGATTTAAAGGCCGCGTATGAAACTGTTCTTAGACATGAAATCATGCAGGCCATGAAAGAAATGTATATTCCGCCAAAACTGATAGGTTAACAGAGATGACAATGCGGAAGTCCAAAAGTTTCATTGTGGCCAATGAAAGCTACTCAGCACCCCTTGATATTGAAAACGGACTTAGACAGGGGGACCCAGCACCGTCGCTTCTGTTTAACTGCCTCCTTCACAAAATTTGCAAAAGGCTAGGAGTGGATCTAGAAGGCACTATCCTTAATAAGACTTACCAAATCATGGCGTATGCGGATGATGTGGTCCTGACTTCAGTGAAAAATATTATTACAAAAGTGGAGCGACAGGCGAAAAACGTCGGTCTTCAAATTAACGAGAATAAGTCTAAGATGTTGGTAGCCTGGAGGAAACGTCTGGTGCATCACCGGGACATTACGTCATAGGAAATTATACATTCGAAACTGTCTCCAACTTTCCATATTTAGGCTTCATTATAAGTGAGGTTGGAGGCGAGGAAGAGGAAGTGAGTAAAACGATCGTTGCAGGCAATACGGCGTACTTTACAGTCGGTAAAATAATGAGGAACAGCGCGGCCAGCCGAGGAGCAAAGATTCGGATGTACAAAACGCTGGTGAGACCTGTCGTTACCTACGGTAGTGAAACATGGACGTTAAGCAAGGTTTCCTGCGAAAAGTTAGACAGGTTTGGGCGGAAAGTGCTAAGGCGAATCTTTGGGCCGATAAGGGAGAACCGTAGCTGGAGAAGAAGGAAAAAGTAGAGAACTGTACGACCTATATGGGGAAACTTCAATAGTATCCTTTGTAAAGTGGCAGAGACTGAAATGGTATGGTCATGTTTGCAGGATGCCAGAAGGGCAGGTGGTAAAAAAAGTATTTCAGGGAACGTTGGGCAAAAGTCGGCCAAGGGGCCGTTCCAAAACTAGGTGGCTAGATAACGTGAGGGCTGGCATGAGGATAGGAGTCAGTGCTCGTTTGGCCATCGATAGGGCTCAGTGGTCTACCCGTATTGAGCAGGCCAAGGACCGACTCGGTCTGTAGCGATAGAAAAAGAATAAGAAGAAGGAAATCAGAGTATTTACTCCTGAGCGAGACTCTTGGAAGAAGGTTGGATCTCTAAAGTTTTGCCTGAATCAAGGTCTTACGTTGTCAGAGATGGAGAGAGACAACAGCTTCGAAGAAACTCAATACATATTTGAGACAGAAAATTACGTAATGAAGATCCAAACCTTTCAAAGCCTGAACATCCTAAAACTCCACAGATTTCGGCAGGTCACAAGATGATTGCTCCTGAAAAGTAATTTCTAAGTCTGAAATAAGTGTAATTAAGACAAGATCAGGAAGAATTGTGAGGTCCACCAAAAAGATAGGACATTTAACTTTATATGAAGTAATGGTTTGCTTAGGGATAAGGTGTTATATGTATAAGTAATTACCTCGCTAGTTGTTACCTTGTTGGTTAAAAAAGTGCAATGTTGTTGTTTCTTATTAATAATAACCCTAATAATAATAATACAAGAAGAAAGCTCTTCCAGTCTTTTAGAACATTCTAACACCAACCTGAAAGTGAAGACACATGAACTCAGCGCCTTCAGCGCAGCTTGGCTGACCGAGCAGATACAAACACCTTTTAAGTTAGTGTTCCGTATCCTCTCATTCAAGATACAACAAAGAGTAGCATAAACCTCAGTCTGGAAAACTGAGGTCCGTTCTCCAAGAGATACTGCCAAATGATCTCGGGCTCAAAATAGACCGCCGCTCCAAACTTACCATCCATTCTGAAACCGTACATGTGACACCGGAGGTAAACGCTGGTGTCGAACTGGGGACTTCCCACTTACAAGTCCATGTTCATAACCAATAACACCAAACACGTGAAATCTGACAAATTATTTGATCGTTTACACCGGCCTTAAGGCTTGTTAAATTTTAAATTGTAAGCGATCAAACAATTTGTCAAATTTCACGTGTTCGACAAATTATTTGGCAGTATGCTGCTTTGTTTGAAGTGTTTGAGAGCAATTTTGATTGATGGCCAATTTGGCAAAAACTTGTGAAGGTTTATGTTTGCCAAACAAAAGTCAGTTTCCTGTCAGACATCCAACTTGACGGAACGTGCGCAAGCAGATGTTTTGGCGCGCAATTTGAGTGAAAAGTATTCTTTTTCAAGTTATATCATTGTATCGAGAATCCCCACAATTATGGAAACTCAGAACTATATAGAATACATGGACAAAAATAAAAGAGAAGCTATTAAAAAAAATGGTTGAAGTGTTAAGCCTTTCTGGTCTATGTTTAATCGAGGAGGATGTCAAGAAAAAAATAATCATGTTCTGTGCATAATATTTCCTTTAGCAGATTTTCTTGGGTATAATTTTCGAAATTAATATTCTTTGCTGAATTGCATATGAATTACATATTATACTGCTATATTTAGATTCTCTTAAAAAAAGTTTTCTGTAGTATCGAAACTGGAACTAATTATCGAATTATCTTCAAGACTTACCCAGTTTAGACAACTTACAGAAGTGTCCAACTTTTAGTTTTTTACCTAGATTTGAATATCAGTATATACGACTGTTTAGAAATTTTCAAGTTACTGAATTTAGGAAAAAAAAAATGGAATTCTTTAGGATGGAATTGGACGAGCCACTTCTTCAGGGAACTTGGGTCCCTGCGGGTATATCTCTAGTCTAACAACAGCCACTCAAATTGTTCACTTCACAGGCTGACCACATCCTCTGTGCAAACACTGATACCTGAGGGAGTCACAGAAGGTCTTAATAGCCACTCCCTAGCTACAAACGCCCAAAAACATTTAGAAATAAAAACTAGAGTATTAAAACAGTGTAATTTTAAAGCCCTGTTTATTGAATTTTTGTTATTTTTATTTCTTCATCTTCTTGTTTTTAGTGTTTATGTTAGTATCTTAATGTTGATGTCTTGTTTGACTTGAAGATTGGTCAATAAGCTGTGTACTTTATATAGCAACTCAATGGAATTGAGCTGCCACATCGACTTGTTTGTCGCTATAATCTCTTGTACTAACAGGAGTAAGAGAAAGTCGTGTGAGTGTTTCACACCAGATTTTTCTTTATTGGCAACCTCTGAGCCATATCAGCAACTCGATGTGAAAATTTTTGGCAACCTCTTTTAATGAACTTTTTAAAAAGAGCTTTGGCATCATTATTTGTTAATTTTCTTGTATTTGACTGTGGAGAGGGATCAAGCACTACGCTGTCATAGCTTCTCTGGATCCATATCGCTACCCCAGAAAACTTAGAGCCTTCTCAGTGCACTGCCGACCTCCGGGCAGTTTCTTTCGGACACGGGACAGTGTTGTCTGATCTTGAAGAATGAGAAACTCTAAGGATAGTGTCTCTGCTGGACCCGAACCCGGCACCTTTGCATTTCACTAGTCCACAGCACGGTACCAGCACTGAGCTAATCCCAACCAACATGACTTTATTAACCCCAAGTGACTTAAAGACTGAAGTTGTAATTTAATTAAAAAATTAATAACGTAAAATATAATCGTTATTAGCTCTTTATTTATATTCAGTTAATTTATTTTTTAATGATTCTTGAATGAAGTTCCCAATGATCCTTAAATGATTCATTGATGAATGATGAAGTGTGGCCCAAATAAATGAAATTATCGTGTAAACTTGTAGAATCATGAAATTTACAAAAGGAAAAATAAATAAAATATTAAAAGAATACGCTAATTGCACTCACTGTTTTGTTTCATTAAAATCATTGAAAGTTCATGAACAAAAAGTGTACTTATACATTATTGTTAAATCAATAGCAACACATATTTATCTGTGTAGAAAATCAATGGTTCAAATAAATTTTGATAATATTTACAGATAAACAATTTATACGGTGCACTTTAATTAAACAATTGCCTAAATCTTTACAATTGGAGTACCTTACCCCCTCTTTTGGGCTTTTGTTCACTATAAGTGTTTCTAACAGGTTTCTAGTGAACAGTTACTACCAGAATCACGTGCAGAAAAGATTTAAATTTATCATCAACCGAAGCCAACAAGTGCCACGAATTAAGTCCTAACAATACTTCATTATGCCAAGTTAGTTTATAATTTTTTTTTTTTTTTAAATCGTTAGCCTCTGCCTTGTTAGTTTAATATTTTTATAATAATCGTCTAAAACTAGTTGACTTTCTTTAATCACTATGAAAGGAAATACTGTGATCGTGTCCAATTTTTGATAATGAATTTTCAACAGAAGCAGTTACCTGTTTTGAGCTCTCCTGAGTTGTAAAAAAAAGTGTTTTTTAAACCGGTCTCCCTGGTGTGTAGATTTGTATGAACAGGTAACTAAAAACCAAATATTGCAAAGATCAAGTTTGAGACATTTCGCTTGGATTGCAGCTCGCTAGCCAAGATATCGGTCAAAATCTCTCAACTGCAAATATCACTTATTTAAAGGGATTTTTCAAGTTTTTGCGATCTTCTCAAGTGACTTAAACAAACGTTGGCACAAACGGATTTTCTAACAATTTTGTAAGTCTACAATTTTAAATGAACGATTTTCCAAAAAAATTGATTTTTAGAGTAATTCTGAGGTACGGGCGACTTAGGCTCCCCTACGAGTTTTAAGGCAATCCAGAAGGAACTGCAAAATTTCCTGAATAGTTTTTTGTTTGTTTTCTACGAGTTTCCTTAAACATATAGAGATCTATCTTTTGTTTGTAATTTTTTTCTTGAGTAAAGTGATTGTTTGGGGGGGTAGTGTGCTCCGGCGATGGTGAACTGATACATTTTTAACGCCCGGCTCGCTTCATGTGGTGGAAGGTTTGCAAAAAAAAAAAAACAATTGTAGAAGGTATAAATCGCAATAGAATTTCCCACACAACAAACACACTCTTGTCTATAAACCTCCTACATCCGGGTCAAAAAAAAAAAAAAAATCAGGAGAAATTGCGTCAGTCGGCAAATTGCATGAGGGAAAATATTCTGAGTCGATCTGTGTCAGGCTATATATTTTGGATGTATTTAAAGTCTTTCTTGCCAAAAGTGATTAAAATTACAAAACTAAATAATGATTAAATATTTACTTTTATTGAAATATATTTTATATATTAAATTTAGTAAACAGCAAAATTGTATTGAATATTATGTGGATGGACCTGCATTGGCTGGATAACATCTGGTATTTTATCCGTCGTAGCGTGCATATTCCTTTTAGTCCTGACCGGTTTCGGATTTTCATCCATCGTCAGAACAAATTCAAATGACGATGAATGAAAATCGGAAACCGGTCAGGACTAAAAGGAATATGCATGCTACGGTAATATTTTACTTCACAAATTTAATAAAATCAAAATTTCATATAGTAATTTCTAATCAGAAATTTGGTTTGTCTTCTTTTTTCCATGGCATACTCTCAGACTTTGGTTTTTACTTATCCATAAATGTAGGCATTGATTTTGGCTAGTAATAAGCAATTTAGGTGTTTATTATACAATATCCCAAATGCTTTCGAAAATGTATATAGTATTAGCACTAAATATTTCCATTAGGGAAGCTTTGAGAGAATATGTCAAATTTGATGATTTTACTGTGTAACTGCGGGTGTCGTGCCAAAGTCATGCGAGTGTTTTACACCAGATTTTGTTAGTTTTGTTTATTATTCCACACTTCTTCAATTCATTTAACTTTCTACTCACCTAGAAATAAGCATCTTTTTATTTTATGGAAACTCTTATTAATACTTTATCTTAAATTGCTTGAGAAAATTAAATACATCTTGCTTGATCAATTACTAAAGAATTTTATTATTTTATTTAATTAGCTCTTTAAAATGCGCATTCAGTATCCAATATCATAAAATTCACTTATGCACCGAGATAACTATAGATTAACAAACTGCAATGGATGTCAGGATTGTTCATTTTATTTATTTCAGCAATTGATTAATTTACCGATTTACATTTATGACAATTACAGTAATGTTATGGAATTTTCCAACAAAATTCGTCCATTTCCATAGAATTATTAAAATAATATTTTGGACTATAGTTATCGAAAACAGTGATATCTTTTATGAAAAATCCTTGACAAGTAATTAGCAACTATTTTCAAAACTGAGTTTTCCTTGAAAATGTATTTTCCAGATTGAATGAGTCAGTTTTTTTCGTATTTCTTGAAAATGGCTCAAACGATTTTCTTTAAACTTGGTATATCAACTATACTTATAAAGACATCACCTTTTTAAGATATATTTTTCCGAGAAAATAGAATGTTTGGAATATTGTGAGGTAACTGGAAACACGCTTCCCTCAAAAGTGAGATTTTTAATACATTTAGGTCTCACACAAGTTTAACATTGAATACAACTTCAATGAAGACAAAATATATAAATATTCAAGTTTGAAGAATGCTTGTCATATAACCATGTAACTTGCAATAAGTGGAAGTCGTTTAAGGTCTTTTAAAGCATCTTTAATAAAGCCGCTTCAATATTTTATTTACTATGATTTTATCCATCGGAGCATGCTTTATTAAATTGATTCTGACCGGTTTCGGATTCTCATCTATCGTCAGAGTAAGGCTTTCAATCAATTCGTGTAGAGATATGACTTCAAGTTAATGTTTATATCAACACCACACTGTTGGAGTCGTTTTGCAGAAAATCGCAAAAAAAAACCTATACAAATCCATTCAGTAAAGTGTTATTTCCGGTTTCCCGATTTTGACCAAAACTTTATTGCCAGGTCTCCATATAGCTTTAAAGTGTCTATGACTTTTCCGTTTTTGAATTATATGGACCAAACACATGCACACCAATTTCGAAAAAGAACCTCAAAACATCTACATATATTTCTGGTAAAACTCAGTTTTGCAAATTTGAAACGATTGCAATACTTCCTCTTATAGAGGAAACTTAGATAACATTTACTATGAAGTAAATTATTAATAATATTTTCAGTCATTTAAGATCAATCAAATTAATCATTTGAAACTCGTTAAAAATTATTTCTTAATATAATGACGATTTACAATAATATCTGTCATCACTTCTTCCCTTATCTTTAAAGTGTGCAACTCTTCAAAAATGGTGTCAGCTGGTGAAGGTTACATAACGAATGTATAAATGAAGTGTAATAACATTGAAGAAAATAATCTCATGTTTATATCCTTCAAGGCTGAAAAACAAATAAGAGTGAACAATTAAAAATTAACAGCCAAAATATTGATTTTTTTATTGCGAATTTAATTTTATATAATTGACGGTTTTTGCATCAGCATTCTTTCGTTGATCCATTTTAAGATTTTACAATGGACCACTAACAGGCCATGTATGACTTATTTTTCTATTAATAGTGATAGTACATTACTAGAGTACGACAATTTAGACATTCAAAAAGAATATCATGTTTCAACTTGCTGCAATTGTTGGAGTTTGGGAATGAATGCAATATACAGTCAAATACACAAAACACAGTTTCGAATACTCTCTCTTGAACACTCTCACACTCTCTCTCTTCAAACCATTTTTAGATTCTTTTACTGCTTAGATAAAGTGTCACATTTTCAATATCGAGTTTTTTTTGGAAATACACATTTCATGGTTCCCTGAGCCAGAAAAAGTTGTTTTTAGAAATTGGTCTGTGTGTGGCGCGCTCAAAATCCGAATATCGTAAGAAGTTCAAATCTAATATTTTAAGTACCTCCTGGGAAATCGGCTATAAGGTTTTGGTCAAAATCGGTCAACCGGAATTGCCATTTTTTGAATGGATTTTTTTAGTTTTTTTTGGCCATTTTTTCTAGAAAACTTGGTATTACACATATAAAGAGCTACAACTTTTGAATATGTGGTTGAGTCCGCAATACTGAGAAACATCTGGCTGGGGTTTGATCCGTCGTAGCATGCTTATCTTGATTATTTCTAACCGGTTTCTCATCCGTTTTCATAGTAAGAGTTCGTGTAGAGAGAGTTGATCTAAGAGTGTTGGGCGTGACAGTAACATAAAGTTACTAGCGCTTCGCCCCCTTCCCGCCCACGATACTACCGATCTTTTCCGGGGATCCGCCCCTCCCCCAGTGCTCTCAATGAAGCGCGTTCGAGAAATTAAAAAAAATAACCTCGTGACAGTCAACTCGTACACGCTCGGATACGTTCTTATAGATTCTAGTTTTTTCCAAACTCTTTTCTACAAGATATAAAATGAAAATTTACTTACACAATAACGGTGTTTTCTCAGGAACATAAATTCAGTAATAAGTTACCACTAAACACTAAACTTCATGCAGAGCTTCTATCTCCGCCATGACTAGACACGTTTGCAATCAAAAAATTGCAAAGAACCAAAAGAATATTATCCCGAGTCAGTCCCAACTATGGCTTCTTATTAATATATTTTCTTAAATTCACGTTTATTTAACTTTTAGGGTACAAAAACCTGGGTGTTTGAAGTCTATTCCCTACATTAGCCAAAAGAGTTTTTAGTGAATGATCTTTACGCGGTTCCCTCAAAGGCGAAAAATTGCAGGAATCTCAAGCATGATATTCCATTTCCACTACAACCGCATCTGACACGAAGGTATCGGGCAAACTGTATCAACCGAAAATGCAACTTTACTGAATGTTGTTTCGAAAACACTTCTAACGGTTTTATTTAAACTTCCTATACTATGTACATACATAAATACTTATCACTTTTATTGGAAATATTTTCTTGAGAAAGTGGATTTTTAGGGGGGCGGGGTTAAGGGAAATGTAGTGTTACGCTTCTAAGCTTGCTCCTCTAAAGTACAATAGTGTATTCATTCTATCACCCACATAATATACATTAAAAACATTGCAAACATATACATGAATAATAAACATTAAAAACATTGCTAGAGTTTCAAATGTGAAGAAAATCGGAAGAACGGAAGAAAATTTTCAAACTGGAAACTTTGCCTTTACATAGGTTTTGGGATTTTTGGAATTTTCAGGACTATAATTTCAGGCCTATCATTTTTATTTGCAACACAATTCCGAAAAAAAAAATTGATTTCAGTGTAGTTCTTAAGAATCTGCGAAGTTAAATTTCAAATATTATTGACGCTCTCTTAGCACTGTAATGTAATAAAATTGTATTACATTAGTAAGAGAAAGTCGTGTGATTGTTTACACCAGGTTTTTTGTGTGCGTAGGCAGTCCAGAACCTACGGATGAAGCAGAAGCCATTGAGAAAAATAGCCTATTTTGGGTTGATTACACAGCTTTTCTCTTTTCTCTTTGCTTTTCTGCTGGAATATCTTTATATTATGGTTTTTCAAGGAGAAAACAAAACTCCGTGGATGATTATATGTTTGGTAGTAAAAATATGCCATCAATTCCTATCTGCATGTCAAACATGGCCAGGTGAGTTGTTTTTTATTAGAACTTAAGTATGTTTTCTGATTAATATCTATTGTTCAATATTTTCTTCATTCAATTCATAAGATTTTATTATTAAATGTTGCAGTACCGTCTCTAGCATTCTTCTAGTGGCAATGCCAACAGAAACATATTACTATGGTGCACAATTGATATTCATTTGCCTTGGAGATATGACTGCGGCACTGCTAATGTACTTTTTTTATCTTCCAGTATTTTATAAATTAGGATATACATCACTTTTTGAGGTAATTTTTTTTTTTTTTTATATGAACGGACCTGTGGCCAAACTATAACTAAGATCAGCAGTTTTTTCGAAAACTATGCAGAAAAAATCTGGTGTGAAGCACGACTTTCTCTTACTCCCCCGTTAATACAAGTATCCGGTAGTATACAACTATCCGGTAGTATACAAGTATCCGGTAGTATACAAGTATCCGGTAGTATACAACTATCCGGTAGTATACAAGTATCCGGTAATATACAACTATCCGGTAGTATACAAGTATCCGGTAGTATACAACTATCCGGTAGTATACAAGTATCCGGTAGTATACAAGTATCCGGTAATATACAACTATCCGGTAGTATACAAGTATCCGGTAGTATACAACTATCCGGTAGTATACAACTATCCGGTAATATACAACTATCCGGTAGTATACAAGTATCCGGTAGTATACAAGTATCCGGTAATATACAAGTATCCGGTAGTATACAACTATCCGGTAGTATACAACTATCCGGTAGTATACAACTATCCGGTAATATACAACTATCCGGTAGTATACAAGTATCCGAGTATATATAATGACAAACATTCTTTTAAAATTTAAAATTTTACGCAATTTTCCTAACTAAAATTTGAAATTAACGCCATAAATTCGCACAATTACCCAAAATATTTTTTGGAGGAGAAATGTTTCAGATAAAAGAAATATGTTTTTATCTGTGAAGTTAGCGCACCAAGTTTAAAGGAAATCGTTATAGACGAGTTATAGTTTCGAGAAAATTTCAAAAAACTCAAAATCCTATTCTATAAAGACGCACTTCCGGTTAATCGATTTTCTTCAAATTTATAGTTCCAACGATCCTTCTAGTGTGTATTAATATTAAGTAAACCATATATTATACTGAAGTAGTACTTTAGAGGAAAGCATAATGCTATTGTTCTCCCACTCTTAGATCAATTTTCCAGAGAAAATGTTTCAAATAAAAGTGATAGGCATTTATGTGTGTAGACAGTATACGAATTTTTTGTAAAATCGTTGGAGCTGTTTTCCAAATCACAAAAACTGGAAAAAAAATTCAATAAAGTCGCACTTTCGTTAGATGGATTTTGCCCGAAATCTTTGTGTCTGATGCGGTGGTAGTGCATCAACGGAATACCAAGTTTGAACTTCCGGCGATTTTTCATGTTTGAGATATTCTGGTAACGCGCGCGCGCGCGCACACACATACACATAGATCATTCACTTCGAACATATTTTTCGTGTTCAGAACTCCAAAACAAATATTTTCGGTGATAGTTTCTCAATTTCGAAAATCTGGCACGATCGCAATACTTCCTCTTACAAGAAGTAAGGGAATGTACAAAAATTAATACATAAAATGTTGAAATTCTATTGCTAATTCCAAAGTAGAAAATAGATATGGCAAAATATATTTCTTCAAAGGGAAAGGTATATTTTTAAAACTCAAGCTGAAAGAGACATGATCGCTTGGATTTTTTTACGAGGTGTTAGTGCACCGTATCCTTAATTATGTCCATCAAATGTTGCCGGGATGTGATTTCTGAATAGAGCATAAGAATCTTTAAGAATTGTGGGAAGCCTAATTGCATCTTCCTTGCCGGTCCGTTGGCCCTCTCTTTAGCTTATATGCCAACAAACCCTGGAAAACAAAAGAGAGTATCTCTTTAATTGCTGGAACACCGAGAAAAATACTCCCTCTTACAGCAGTAAAAGAAAGACAAAAATAGTGCCAAATGTATATTCTATTTTTATCTGATACAATTTTGCAAAAAAAAAACAAAAAAAAACTGTTGTTCTATGAGCCACCCTTTTGTTTCTGGAATTTACGGTAACAAAATTTTGTTTACAAATTTTATCATTCATAATTCAACTTACTTTCCTCTTTCAGTACTTAGAAAGACGATTCAATAAAGCAACAAGATATTTGGCCTCTGTAATTTACTCAGTAACTCAGGTAATTTTATACTTTCTAAAAGCCCTTGAAAAAAGGAAACATACTGCAGCGATATTTCTAGACGTAACCGCTGCATTCGACACAGTTTGGCACTCAGGACTACTCTACAAACTCAGACACACAAACGCACCTGACTACGTTACTCAAACCATAGGATCCTTTTTAAGAGAAGAACATTTCAGTTAAGACTCAACAACACATATAGTACTAGATGCCAAATTCTTGCAGGACCCCCTGTAAAGAGCAATCATCAGCCCTATACTCTTTAACCTTTACTGTTCGGACATATCTGAACCAACTTCAACCACTTTAGCTAATACGCAAATTATACAATGACCAAACTAACGAAAACATTGATCAAAGCATTACTGACTTACAAACAGCTATAGACATCATAACAAATGGCTCCAAAAATGGAAGCTACGTCTTTACCCCACTAAAACAGAAGCTAAAACTTTCTCTCTTCGCAGATTCCGAAACGAAGACCTTCGGCGATTAAAATCAAACAACCAGGAAATACCCTGGACACCGAAAAAACAAGGAGTGCGCTATCTGGTGTAATCCTTGGCACAAGTCTCACCTGGATACTAACATTAACAATAAACTACAACAAGCATTTAGCCGACTGAAACATCCACTTACTTACAGAAACACACCACTCAAACACTCACCTAATTTGGTAGTTGGACGTTAAGCCCGCCTGAAAAATTAGGCATTACTTTACTTTACTTTACTCAAACACTCCTGTACAGTACTTCTTTGAAACACAAAAATACATATAGAACTAGACATTACAGATAATCACACACACATGAGTAAATCAAGAGACAACTTCTTCCTTATACTTCACTCACTATCCTCAACGTCCCACTGCCATATTGGCGAACCTACTAAATCTAGAAGACTGAAAACGCGACTCTACCAAGACTTAGAAGAACATATACCACTAATCTCTATGTGTAAAGTCTTGGTGAGCTGGCCTATATTCTGATTTGTAAATAAAAATTAAAAAATAATTTCTAAAAGCAATGAACTTTTGCATCTCTCATAAATACATTAATATCAATGTTTAAACTCAATTTAATTAAATTTTGTAAGCATCACACTAATAATTTTACTACTTTAAACAAATTATTAAAATAATTCAAACTTCTGTGAACAAACTTATGGATTTATAAAACTATGTGTTTCTTTACCCCGAAAAACCAATTTAGTTAAAATGTCCCCCGATGAAAGTTCAGCTAAGTAAACTTCATGAAATCGTTCCTATAATTGTTAAGTTTATTCCAAGAAAGCCTCAAAAATTGGATGGTGACTGTTCGGAGCATGTGCAATGATATGCAGATTCAAACCAATTTCCAACGCAATTTCTGCTACGCTCACACTATGTGATTGTATGAAAGTACTTACTTTGCGATGTTCAGCACTGCGGGCCCAATCTCATATTATTTAATAACCCATGTGATCAGGAGCAGACCACCAAATACCAAGGCATGTATGCACCAACTGTGCGAAATGCGCAGTAAGTCGCATTCACTTGATTGGCTGCAGGAAGGTTATGAAAGAATTTTTAAATAATAAAACCGCATTTAATAAATTTCTCTTTTTAAATAATAAAACCGCATTTAGGGAAGGGAATAGCTAGGTGGTTAGCGTACTGGACTCCAACGTGGAGGACCCGGGTTCGAGTCCAGCTGTGCTACCCTTAGATTTTTTCTTCCTAGGAGCCTCTACAGATCACTGTCCGGTGTGGACAGTGTTTTCTATAACGAGAGTACACTGTCCAGAGGCCGGCAGGGCACTAAGAAGGCTCCGGGCGCCAACGACAATAGATGTGATGAAAAAACAAAAAAAAAACGCGTTTAACAAAAATCAAATAATTAAACAAAAACCAATCTCAGGCCGCGCGTGTGTACAATGTTAATTCCTCCAACCTCAGAAAGTTTATGTCCTCATCCTTAACATTTGAGATCTTCTTTGTATTCTGAGTTTATTGTTAGTGTCAGTTTAAGGTGGTTGTTGTTAGGTTGGGATATCCACAGGAACTTAACATATCTAAAGAAGTGGCTAGACCATTTCTCTCTTTGGGGTTCTTATTATCATATCTTGCAAAGTTCGTGATATGATTAAATTTCCATTTTTAAGCATACAAAATTGGCCTTGTTTTGTTAAAAAATAAAAACATATATCCAAATATTAACACTTAATCCTAAACCACCTGACCACTAACCTAAATCCCTTTTTACTTATAACAAAAAGTATTCTACTTTTTCCTTTTCTTTCATCTACTGTTTAACAAATTTATTGTATATAAGTATTGTACTATCAACAAAATTATAAGTAATAGAAGAAACATCTTATATGTCTATTATTTCTCAGGCACAGATCAATTCAATTAACAATCTTTGTCTCAGAGAACAACATGTCTCTAGTTATAGTGTTTGAATTGTTATTATTTTCTGCTTTCCAACTGAGAATTAATAAATTATAATGTCCATTTAGCTTTTAGCTCTTTTCAAAGGCTAGCCTTTTTTTTTTGTTGCACAGCAAAATTATTGATCAAAGAGAATGGTCGTCTTATGTGTAATTGTGTTAATTTGGTGATGAGCTAGAATTTGCCTTTGGGTTCACTAAACTATTTATTTGCATATAGCAACTACTCTGCTATATAATATGGAATTATATCTTCTCTTTGTATTTTGTGTAAATTTTTGGGATGCTAAGAAACCTGATACATTTTACCTTCTATGAGGTTCTTATCTTCAGAAGAGTGTCATTTATAGCACAACAATTTAAAAAAAATAATTATCTATATTTTTTTAGATGCTCTACCTGTTAGTGATTGTGTTCACCTCATGTACTGCGGTCAGTCAAGGTAATATATTATTACAATATTAAGAAATTAATTAGTTTTTATAAATAAAAGTTGATTTCCCTATCTTTAATGGTTTGTAAAATGGAATTTTTTGTTTTTTTGCAATTAATGCGTTTTGTAATTGAATCCCAAGACTCCAAAGTGGGTCAACCAAATAGCAAAAGCATCAAAGGCTACGGTAAGGGCTCGCACCTTTAAGAGATCCTCACAAAATTACTGCAGATTTTTTGACTACAGTAAAATAATACGACTGCATATTTAGGTAGTTGAGTATAGCAGATCACCAACTTCACATCATAATATTTTAAAATCTCGCGGTAAAGTTGCGGATGTGTGGGCTACATCATTAGGGCCACTAGCAAGTGATATCATATATCAGTTGGAATAACAAATACCACAATTTATACAAGCAGATGATTTATTTGCATCAACTAACAGTATTTACAACTTCCAAACCTAATCTGGATCCGACTGATGGATTGTAACTTTCATTTACTTACCCAAGGGCATAGACCTGAAGAACTACATCAAACTTATTGTGATTTTTTGTTATTTGGTAAATTATGTTTCTTTGAATCGTTTTATGTAAATGAACCCTATTTACTCCCTTATTTAATTAATGTCCTGACCAGCTCAGCCAGTCAGGAATTTAACATCCAATTTCAGACTAGATTGGGATGTTCAACCTCTAATTCCCAATTTATTCAAAATGAATTGTAAGAAGTACATGAAGAGGTGAATTTCTAGTTGAGTTTGAGTTAGTTGTTAAAAGCATTTCACTCACGGTGACACTCAAAAATTTCTGGGTTAATCTAACGAGTAATTTTTTTTTTCCAAATTAGGACCCCTGTGATACTACCAAAAAAAAAAAATAATGCATATGAAAATATTTTGAAATAATGATACGCCGTTTTGATCCCTTAAAATGGGATCATTTATTGCAACTATAAATGAAATTTTTAAACCATTTTGTATCACCGAATAATTCACAGATCTGTTGATCAGTATGGTTGTTCAGAAAGATGCTGAACATAGTACAAAACTCATCAACTGTACCACTATATCAAAATACTTTTATGTCTGAAGCTTAATTGAGTAATAGGTGCAATTATTATTGTCATTAGTCAAAGATGTCACACCACGCTTGTTATTAAACAATATCCAAATTCTAAAGTTATTATAAATATTTTACAGCTCTTGGAATTACTTTTAATCTGTTTGCACCATTTGCCTGTCTATTTTGCACCCTGTACACTGTACTAGTAAGTTTATTTATAACATTTTAAATTTTCTGATCAATAATATTAGTTAAATATATGATTTGTTATTTGTTAAGGGTGGCCTACGTGGAGTTGTTTGGGCAGACACTTTACAAGCAATCTTCATGTTTATATCAATGTTAATTTTAATATTTATTGGTATCTGGAATGCTGGAGGTTTTGGGAAAGTTGTTGATATTGCTGAAAAAGGAAGTCGTTTGCAAATTTTCAAGTATGTAACATTATAGTCAATAAAGAATAATAAAAATGAACAATTTAATTTGATTTTATGGAGTAAAATGAATCCATATTTCCAGATCTTTTTACCATGCTCGTTTCTCTTATCTTAATCAATTAAGATGATGTTCCTTATGAAATTCAAAATAATTTCTGAAAAGTAATCTTGCTTTCATTTTTGTCTAGTTGGTCAGCTATCAATTAAGAAATTACTTTACCATTTTCCAGTTTTGATCCTAATCCATTTACAAGAAATTCTGCATGGATGTTGTACATATCTGCTATATTTATTGGAATATATGGTAACTGCACAAATCCTGGAGTTGTTCAACGCTATCTCTCGCTTCCTAACTTTTCTAAAGCTAAATTGTAAGTTAATTATATTTATTGAGCAAAAAGTTTTTATATTTATATAAAAATAACATAATTATTGCTTTTTAGTATCCATGTTTTATTTAAAAATACTGGGTTATTCAAAATGATTGAAGCTATTTCGCAAATATACTGCAGCTGCATTTTTGAATATTATCACAAAACTTAACAGTCATATAGCAAAACTCATGAGGTTTTGATTTGTTGACGTAACAACTGCTGAATGTGTGCCCCCTTAGTGATTCTGCAGACATCAAGCCTATAATCAAGTTCTTCCCACACTCGGTGCAGCATATTCCTATCAATCTGTTTAAAACATTGTTGATGCCAGCTCGCAGTTCTGGTAGGTTTACTGTAGAGGAGGCGTAAACAATTTATCTTTCACATAACCCCACACAAAAATAAGGGTTTAGATCGGGAGAGCGTGGAGGCCATGAAGAAATTGCTGATCATTTTCCCTACCACGACTGATCCATCGGTTTTTTAGATCTCCAGTTTAAAAATTCACGAACTTCGTCACGGAAGTATGGTGGAACACCATCCTGTTGGTAGATGAAGTCCATACTGTCGGCTTCCAGTATGTCCAGATCGAGAGTCCTGTAACGGTCTGTTCGTGGAAAAAGAAGGGGCCGTAAACTTTAAACTGTGAGACTGCATAAAACACATTAACTTTTCGTGAGTCTCGAATGTGCTGCACTGCCGTGGGGATTCTGTGTCCTCCAGATTCGCAATTGTGCATGTTCACTCTGCCATTCACAAAAAATGTTACTTTATCACCGAAGATGAGTTTCTAAAAAACCCATCCTCTTCTGTAAGTTACTGCAACCCTGCCGAAAATTCAAAGCGTTTGACTTTGTCATCGGGCGTCAGGGCTTGCAGCAATTGCATGCGGTAAGGCTGCCTCAATTGTGGAATCGGTTGTGGAATGTTTAACTCTCTGCTCGTCAACTTTTTTGGGGTATAATTCGCCGCATGCACTGAACCGTTTCTTCAGACACTTTAGGCCAACCCGCAGATTTCCGCTTACGGAGGCATCCTGAAGTTGTAAACTGCTCTTACCACCACCGACAGGAGTTGGTCCTTGGGGCACCTTTGTTGAACTTCGTTCCGAAGTTTCGTTGCACTGTTACGGCAGACTGATGCGAATGAAGTTCAAGGCAGCAACATTTTTCAACTAACAACTGCTGCTGCGCTCTCTTGACAGAAATCAGACATAGCTTAAACAAACAGTGCCTTTCGCCATCTTTTTCAACTAACTGCTGCGCTGCGCTCTCATGCAGAAATCAGAAACACGGCTACAACAAAACAAAACCTGATGAGTTTTTTTATATGACAATGAAATCTGGAAATTTAGAAATAGCACAAAACAGATTGGACGCAAGTATAAGTATTTAGGAATGAATTTAACGCCAAGTCTTGCAGTGAATGTGCATTTAAAGAAAAAATTAGCATTATCTAAGTTCAGCATTAATAGTTCATGGTCTGAAATTCTTTGTAATAATAAAATTGAAATAAATAATAAATATGAAATTTTTAGGGCTACTACTAGATCAGTCATGTGCTATGCCTGTCAAATTTGGGGGTTCTAAGCCTATGATGAGGTAGAAAAATTATAAAGGTATTTTATAAAAAGGTGTTTGGACTCCTAAAGAATGTGCCGAACTATGCATTATATTTAGAGACAGGATTATCCCCGCTGTATGTGTTTATTTATATGACTGCTAAGTTTTGTGATGATATGTCAAATACTGTAGCTACAGTGCATTCGTGGAATCTCTTCAATCCTTTTGAAGCACACCCAAGTGCAATACCATATCAGTGCTCCAAAGTTCACATCAAGAAAGTACAACTAAAAAAAAATCTGGTGTAAAATATTCACAAATCCTACATTTTTCAACTTCATTGACAAATTTTCTTGAAACTTAGTATTTTGAGAATACATAAATTGCCGTTAATATCTTATTGTGGAATTCCACTTTGGGGAAAGCCAAATGTCCCAGTCCCTCTGAATGGCCTAAAATTAAAACAATTTCTAGAAAAAAAAATTCAAATAAAAGTGATAGACCTGTTTATTATGTTAATATGCCAAATTAAAGTAAATCGAAAAAAAACAATAGTTCCGAAACTGTCTTATCGAACCTCCTTTCGAGATCCAATCGAACATCAAATAACAGGGAAGGACATGAGTTGGAAATTTGTTGGATTATTTTCTCTCGAATAATTTGTTGTGATGTGCGAAGATGTTCTCACGGAATTTTATAATGGAAATCTCCAAACCGACATGAATATTCTTCGGTAGGGATTAGGCAACAGCTGAAATGCCCAGGTTTAGCTTAAGTCAGAGATCAAAACTTCGATTCCAAGTTCAATATAAGAAATACTAGGCCATGTTGGAAAAACCTTGTAATTCTAACAAAGTGGATCAAGTGCGGAGCCCTAGTGAGGAAAATTTTCTTAAGAAGGTAGAAACCCTCCCACCTAGGAAATTCCTGCTATGCTGCTAAAACATAAACAGAAAAGAGAGAGAGAAAGAGATGCCCTTGTCTTTCATACTAATGCAGTATGAAAGACAAGGGCAAGTGACAAGTCAACATGCATTGCAAGTGAAAACTCAATTTTGAAAAATCTAACAAGAGACTTCCTCTTACAGTAGTAAGAGAAATTAAAAATGAATAATTACGATAATTTACCATCTGAATGAGCTAATCGTAGAAAGACCTCATAGCTAACGCCTAATGTAAATGCGAACCTGCTATAGGATTTAATTATTGTTATTATATATCAAATAATGTTATACTTTAACGTTAACATTTTCAAATGAATTTTAAAGATATATATCGTATACAGTAGATAATATTTTTATAAATTATGGTTTTTCAATTAATATATTTATAGTTTATTATACTTTGTTCTTCTCCTTTTTACTTTATAGAGTTGTCATTATCACATCCTTAGCAAGTGTTTCTATTATTTCATTGACGATTTGTTTGGGATTAGTTATTTATGCTACATATTATAATTGTGATCCGCTTATGAGCAAGGTAAACCTTAACATTTTCTAATAGTTCCTTAAAAACTTGAATTATATGATTAAATATTTTATAAATTACAATTAAACTTTTGGTAGTGTGATTAACATCAATTTTTGGTGTTTCATACTCCGATTATATTGGTTCTACTTGATTTTAGACAATCTATTAAGTCTTAGTAATCGTCTAAAACATCAATCTTTCAAACAATATAATCGCTTAAGGCAAATGGACGAGATGCAATTGCCTACGTGTCCAACCCCTCCTCCCACCGATCAGGCTCCAGGTAATAAACAACAAAAGACAGATGAGAAATTGATGGACAATGCAATTTCAAACCTACCACCCAATAATTTTTCATAATGAGACTTTTATGTGGTGATAACATTGCAAGGAACCACATAAACATCCAGAACCTATCCCTGCTATTTTTTTGGATTCCTTTATACTAATATTGCAAATTGACAAATTCCTTTGTACTATAATTTATAAATTGAACATTTTTGTCTTGAGAAAACATTTTCTGCTTGTCTTTTACTATTGTTATTTTAACGATATCTATTACTATTGCCCATTTAGAAGTTTCAGCAATTCGAACTTAGTTCGCAAATATCTTTTTTTCTCTTTCAGGCCCTGTCCAGCCACAATGACCTGGTCCCATATTTTGTAGTTGATACAGGAAAGAAAATACCCGGAGTTACTGGTCTGTTTTTAGCGGGCATACTTGCTGCTGCTTTGAGGTTACATAAATAAATAGTGGTTTTTATATTTATAACAAAAAAAATACTTTTATAAATGAATTCAACACTTATTCTTAAAAATGAAATTCTTTATTTTAGTTCTATGTCAACAATTATGAACAGCATTTCTGGAACTACTTGCGAAGATTTAATTAAACCTATTTTACCAAAAAAATTAACAGACATGCAAACAAATCTTTGTATTAAATGTCTAATAACAGTATTTGGTTTTATTATAACATTTGGAATTTTTGGATTAAATGCAAATGGAGGGATATTTCAAGTATGTGTACAATATTTGAAAACAAAAAATTTGACACTATTACAATACTTCCTCTTATTTGTTAAGAGAAAGTAACAATTAATGTAATAATTAACTAACATGTAATAATTAAAGACTGACAACTTATTTTTCTGTTTTAGTTGTATAGAACAACGTTGAGTCTCACAAGTGGAGTAATACTATATATTTTTACTTTTGGAATTTTTTATAAGAAGGCTAATGCAAAAGTAAGATTGCACATGAAAATCATTTTCGAATAGATAATTTTTCTTTATTACCAAACATTGGAAATCAAAAATGATTTGTTGAATTTGTTTAACAATAGTTACCTGTAGTTTCTATTCCTATTTATAATTTGGGGCTTCCCATGGGAAGTACTTATGGTCCCATTATGCTCCCCATTATTTATTCTCATATTGGCTTAGTTGTAACAAGTCAATAGCCAAAGCATTTTTTGCCATCACCTTACATGCGATAAGAGCATAAAGAAGAAAAGAGTTAGTGTGATGTGCGAAGATGCCGATGAGCTCCCCAACGGAATTTATAATGAACACCTTCAAACGGAGATGTTTGAGTGGGATTAGGAAGGATATAGCTGAGACGCCCGGTCATTTTACCGATGTTTTATGTTATCATCATCATTCCAATGTCGGTCATCTTCGATTCCAAGTTCAGTATAAGAAATACTGTATCATATTTGAAAAATCGTTAGACATAATTCCTACAAAGTGGATCTACTGCATTAGGATGTGGAAAGTGGGCGGGAGAGCTTGAAAAATGTAAAAACGTATTCGACGCATGTTGCAACTGTCATATGACAGATACCGTTTGAATTTTTTGTTTGGAAAGATGAATTATTATTAATACTCGTCTTTGGGGAGGGACAAAACCTTACGCTATCTAAAGCCCCCCCTCCTCTTGGCCCATATACTTAACTCAACGAAAAACAACAAACCGAATGTAGGACCAGACCCGGGTCAAACCCACCTAGGATTCACCGCAGTCCGAACAAATTGGATAATTTTAGCTTAGACTATATTAGGCTTAGGCTTAGACCTTAAAGGGAAATAGTCTAAGCTCTTCCATGGACGCCCTATTCCGGCCAAAAATCCTGAACAAAATTTCCTTACAACCAAGCACTCTGTCCGTAAGATGTATGGGTGTTTCTTTCTTCGCTCAGAAACTCAACAAAAGGGATCTGGCAGGGAACCCATTGCGTATAGGTGTATCCTTAAAACATAATGCCAATTAAAGGTTCCAACCAGACGCATGAGAGAAGTCCGTGAAACACACAGCAAAATCTCACTAATAATATCCCCCCCCCCCAATGAGTATTTTAGACTGACGACAACCAACTGAGCTCATCCATAGAGATGAATGTTGTGAAACTATCTGAATGTTGTGACTGCAAACGGGTCAGACATGTACCTTAGGACTAATGAAACCATCAGCGGTCTCAGAACCAATAAAAGGGGATTCGTGCCCTAATTTGGCAAACTGATCCCACCATCTCATTCCCAAAAATTCCTATTCGACCTGGTGGACACTAGAAGTACATGCTTCTAGTCTTCCAGAACATTCTAATACCCTCATGGAAATGGAGACTCGTGAACTCAGCCCTTCAAAACAGCTTGATTGTCCGAACAGATTGTCAGAATAAATTAGTGTTACGCTCATCAAGAATAGCATAAACTTGAAGATGAAGTATGCACTTGTGTCTTTTTTTTTTAAGTAGAATCTTTAAACGAAGCTCTGATCAATTGGTTAAAAGTGATTCTTGTTAATAGCACAAGCCTTACTTACAGCAGTATGTCTTCTGTTTTATTACTTCCAACTTTTTTTTTTTTTGTGTAAACTTGTTACTTTAAATTTATACGTATATAATACGTATAAGAATTCTATAATGTCAATACTGGTTTATTTTTTGAATGTAAACCTATGTCTTACCAATCCAGGGTGCAATAGCTGGGTCGTTAATAGGAGTTTTAATTACCGTTACACTTGGATTAGGAAACCAAGCTGCAATAACATCTGGCAAAATTAAATATATCCACAAAGTTGTTAGTGTTGAAGGATGTCCCGGCAATTTAACTCAATCTTTTGGACTTAAGTAAGTTATGTTTTATAATTAATCTTTATCATTTTCAATGTATCTTTCCAATGCTATTTCATTGTATCTAAGAAGAAACAATGCAAAAAAACTTGATGTAGCGATTGTGTGAAATTTTCGAAATTGAGTTTTCACCGGATATAAATGTTTTGTGATGTGTTAAAAACGAAAAAAAAAATGTCTTCAGCGAATGGCCTGCATGTGTGGTTTGTACAAGTGAACAAAAATACCACAAAAACGAAAATTGCACAGGAACCTCAAACTTGGCATTCCGTTTAGGTACCAATATCGCATTTGACAGTAAAATACTGTAAAAATTCATACACCGGAGGCAATTTGGCTGCCCTGTTCCGTTTTTCACGAAAATGGCTTCAACTTTTTTTAAAAAACTTCGTATAAACATAAAAGCCTATCACTTTTATTTGAAACAATATACCAAGAAAATTAATATCTAGGAGGACAGCAACCTTAAGGGGCAACAGTTTTCTTCTAAAGTACCATTTCAGTACAAAATAATATTAATGTAATTACAAGCATTACTGGGATTCTAAATTTATAGAAAATTGTTTTATCGGAAGTGCACCTGCAGAATAGTTTTCTGTATTTTTAACATTTGTGCGAAAACGGCTGACTTAGAATGCTATCTTCACAGATGTAAACGTATCACATTTATTTAAAACATTTTT
The DNA here is from genome assembly GCA_011037195.1 of Triatoma infestans. Taxonomy (NCBI): domain Eukaryota; kingdom Metazoa; phylum Arthropoda; class Insecta; order Hemiptera; family Reduviidae; genus Triatoma; species Triatoma infestans. Next base: position 13,360 of record JAAEAF010002857.1, on the reverse strand, counting down.
TTGGAAAAATTAATTTTAACGGATTCTGTGACGTTATTTCAGATGTTATTAAGGTTTGTTTGATATCTTCTGGTCTTTAATCTAATCACTTAAAGTACTACCTGCTTTGGGTGCTCTAATCAGCATGTACTCCATATTCTAATACATCCACCTCCATATTCATGTTAGCGCTATTTCAAGTTTCAACAAAATTGTCCATTTTGTATTTGCAATAATAGAAAACCGTATGGGTGATTCACATCAGATTTTCTTGTTTTGTTTCAGTACCACTACAGTTGGATACAATGGTTATGAAACACCAGTTACATTTGACGATGATGTTCCATACCTGTTCAGAATATCCTTCAATTTAATCACATGCATTGGTTTAACCATCAGCCTGATTGTTGGCTGTCTTGTTAGCTATTTTACTCAACCAGAAAAAGTGTTGGATGAAAATCTTCTCATACCACAAATTAGGACAAAAAAAACAATATATTCTGATTATAATATCGTAACAGATAAAGAATTGAAAACATTGAACTGTTGTAATTAAGAGAATTAACTGTGATATTATTTTGTGTTGTTTTACATTTAATTCTTATTTTTTTACTGTGATTGTAATATTTAAGAGTTAAAAGTATAGATGGCCTGAATACGGGACAACAATCTAATCTATAATTAGATTGGAAATGTATTTATATTAATGTTAGTAGAAACGACAATGATGAATGAAGAAATACATTTAATGCAATCAATACCAGGCAAAATTTATTTAATGAATTGAAAGTTCCTTTTATGTATTAACTAATACATAATTTGAGTAAAATTTGTAATAATTGTTTCAAAAATTCTGGTTTATATTAAATCAGCGGCTATGTACATATTGATTTTAATTTTGTTTATAATTAAGAGAAATAAAAATAATAAATGAAACCAAAATTGTAATTTTCTTAGAGTAACTTATTTTTTTTCTACTAATTCTGTCTTTCTTGTTACTTCTATTGACTGAAACTTTCCTGAAGGAACTCCTGTAATAGCCAAAGTTGTCATTTGTTATTTGCAATCAAAGCTTTTTTGGACCAAATTGAAACTTTTTTACAAAAAAAAAAAAGAAAAGTTTATTTGGATGTAAAAACAATTTAATTTTACTGAAAAGTGCAATATAAAATTTTTTTCCCACAAATTCTAAAAAAAATTAGTAAATTCTTGCAAGAGACGTAAAGTGCCACTTTTACATACTTGAGAACAGATTTGCCACTAAGGGTATTCAGGTTGGATACAGATTAGCAACTGAATAAAAGTTATAAGAGGACTTTTCTCTCTCGTTATATATGATATTAGATGAACCCAAAAAATTCTGTTCCTTCGACATAATAAAAGTAGTAACAATTTTTTTTGTTCGAAATCCACAATTGAAGTTGTGGTGTGGTATGACTTGAAACAACTGAGCAGTCATGCCCAAATGGTCGGTTCCTACGAGTGCACAACCACTAAGCAGTCGCAAAGATGTCTGTGTGAGCTTACCTTAATAGCAAAAGAGCTTTAGTGCGACATTGCACTTGAACGGAGGGTTGGTAGGATGGAAGCGATAAGGAGTTGCGAGATATAAAAAAATTCTCTAAAAGAGCTATTGTGAATCCGAGCAGGGCGCGTTGAGATAACAGTCTGGTCAGATATTTTTAGTTTGAAGATAAATATCTTTTTCAAAACAACAAACTGAATTCCGGTAAGCTATGAAACATAAACTAAGAAAACTGAATTGTAACATTTTAAACTTCCAGGCTATATGTACTCAGGTTTGTTTATTGTAATGAGTAACTTTTTAAACCTATCTAGGCATAACAGATCTTTCTAAACATGATTCTTTCAAATAATATTTTCCTATTTTAATTCCTTATGGTTTATTTATATCGTAGTAACTGTAAGTTTAAATGTTATATGAATTTTTTGTCTTATTATTTTTATATTATTTAAATCATTATTTCAATAGCAACTAGTCTTAATTTTTAATTAAATAAATTATATTCTCCATCCTAAATTTGAAAAGAAAAAGAAAAATTCAAGAAAAGTTAGATTAAAACCCCAGTTTAATCTGGTTCAAGTAAACTGTCACGGGAATAATTCCTAAGTGACTCTGTTGTGCCCACTCAGGTCGGCTGCATAGGGGTGGGGTATTGGACGCCACTTCGTTTAAATGGGCAAACGAAGAAATCCCAACAAAAAAAATAAAACGTTAGTATGAACAAAAAAAAATTGTGTTATTAAAAAGCGGTAATCCTGGTCAGGAAGGGTCATAAGAGAAATGTAAAGATGATGTGACGGGAAAGGCGGTTTACAATATCTTACCTTCAGTTATTCGCTGCTACAAGGCCTAGAGAAAATATGGTACTAGTACCTATTAAGAATGTCAATATTATACAAATAGGTATATACATAAAATAAAGAAAAGGTAGGTGAAAATAAAACCAATCTTTAAGTTGAAAACAAACACAAGTAATATTTATTATAAAAATAATGAAATGCCTAAATAAATGAATTTAATAATCTTCAGATTAATTATAAAGAAATAAATGTAAAGCTTCCTGAACGTAACTGGCTGATTGAGTACAGAAACAAACTACAATTTCCTCTTCTTGAGGAACTAAACGTTAACAGAACGCAAAATAATATTTAAACAAAAAAAAAAATGATATCAATAAAGCCAGAAACAGAAAATAAATTCAAAAAAAGCATCTATTAGGTAAATTCATAATTTTCCTACCCATCTATAAAATTCGCTTCTTCCACTTTCATTTAATATTTAATTTAAATTCAGCTCTTTATTGGAAAATTCATTAATAAGTTCCTATTCCTCGTTTACTTTACGATGATAGTAAAATATAATTATTCTTAAAGTATACGCGAATAGACGAACTATATTATTTCGCAAATATTTTAATTGCTGACCAAATGAAAATGACATAAACTATCCGACGAATTTGGAAGAAACGTATTTAAACACTCTTATAATCTAAGGCCTTTAGGTACTGTAAATATGATAGAGGTACACCTCTTTAAATTTTCCGTTATTTTTCTTGCAATTGAAAATGAACAGTTTACTGATAGCATGTAATTAACGAACTAAAATTGTTATGTATCTAAAAATCAGCTTTTGTGACAACTGGAAATAAATCTATTTAAGTATGAATTCGATAATTTGCTTATCACAATGATATTTTGTTTATACGGGTACTTTGTGGAAAGCCGATTACTAGTATTTTCTTTTCTTTCTTTTTTTTTTGAAATTTAAGTTAGATTTATATACGTTTTCTACGGGAAATACCAGTAGGAAAAAATATATAGAGGCCTCTCTGGGCTATCTAAATGTTAATTATCACAAATAATTTTGGTTTAATGAAGATAGGTTAGCCAACCTGTTAGATTTCGCCTCAAGCTGCTTCTGGTGATTGTCAAGTCTGATCCGTCGTAGGTCTTGAGTGGAATTTTTTTTTTCCTTGTCTGTCGTCCAAACAGTCTCCTTTTAAATTCCTTGACCACCAAAAATACACAAACCACCACTCACTAGTTCCTCAAAATCCAAATCCGTTATAAACTCGGTGTAAGTATACAAGTAAATTTTAATAATTACTTATAGAACAATTCAAAAATATGATTGAGGAGTGACATAGATCCGGCCAGGCCGTTTGCAGATTACATACTCCCCATATTATTTTGAAGATAAAGAGCCAGCTCTCTTTAGTACAAAGTTCGCCGTTGTTATTCAGTACTTTCTTCTATTGTTCAGAGTTGTTATGTTTCTATAAATAGTTATTTTTACTTTAATAAAGCTTATTTTTACAACTATTTTTTTCTATTAAATTAATATTTCTATAAAATACATATAAATTTAATATTAAAAATACCCGTTACAAAACAAATGAAAAACAAACTTTCAAACGAGATTTCCATAAGTTATTAAAAAATGGTTGTTACTGTGGAAGTGAGGTAAGTTTTCTTATATTGTTTCCTTTGCATGTTATTTTTTTGCGAAGGAAAATCTCTACAGTGAAATCCAGGGGTATCTTATTTGGCATAATACTTCATCGTGTGTTCTTATATATATATTTTAATTCACATGTTATTGAAATATTTGAAGTGTGCAGTGCTTCTGTAGTACTATAATAAGATAAATTTTAATTTAATGTTTATCTGTGAATCCCCACTCTCATTAATCACTAGCTGCCACTGTTTGGATGATATAAAAACAGGGTGAAAGAGAGAGGTCTTTTAAAACAACTGCCCAAAAAGGGCATAAGGATGCTGAGACAACGCCGCGTTTCCACTACCCTTGATTAGTTCTGATTTTCGCATATCAATTGTTCCACAATTTTTTCTCACATTGCTCGGTCAATTACTCGGTCAGCCCTCACGGAAATCGAATCACACCATCAAGCAGTGCGCTAGCTCTCAGATTGAAACGCTTGAGAATTCTTGAAAATAGGTGAAATTATAGCTGAAAGCTTCGGGAAAAACGACGAACTAGTCAGGGCTTTAAAATTGTGAGCAAGTTGTAAAAAAAAAAAATATCGTAGCTTAACCTAAGGGTAATTATTCAGGTTTAGTTAAAACTATTGAGTTCTCTTTTTGGGCAATGAGTTCTCTTTTATTTATTTTTTATAAACAGTAGTCAACGATCATTCATTATCCATTATTCATAGCTAATAAATATGTTTTCATCATTCATCTGATCCTAATATTAATTGCAATATAAATATTGATTTTGCAACAAATTGAATAGTAATCCCTTACGACAATGCTATAAGTAAATATCTCCTAGTTTTTCCTGGTTCTTTATCTTTTTTTATCTTTATTAACAATTAGGAATCTGAAACCTTTTATCTTCGATTATTTTTTCTACAAAATTTAAGAACACTTCATGAATTTCCGAAAATTAAATGTTTAACTTATAATCTTATAAAACCTAAGGAAAAACCTTATTAAAACTGGATTTAAGTTTTCCTTGAGGGCTCTTGTTTTCTTCATTGCTTTTATCTTTTCCTCAATTCATAATGCAATATAGTTTTTAAGATAAAATACGCACTGTTCATTTTCCTCTCATTTGTAAATAGTCTTTAGATACCCAAACAAGGCAAGTGTCGTACAGAGTCTCTATCCAGATCAATCAGTTTTCTGCCGATTTTGGGAAGACTGTTTATAAAACGACTTACCCCTGCACTGGCATCATACGAAAGCATTAATTTGGATTCAGACAGCACTTTCCTGGTTGCAAAGAATCACAACATAGCATGAAAACGTCCTAAAAATCAAACAGATATCTTCAGAAGTTTTCTTAGTTGTTTCATAATCTTTTTGCAATTATAGCAAACCTGATTGGTTGACACTTGCCTTTTTATTATATGGAGATAAGCGTTATCAAGAATATTTACAAAAGCAGTAATGTAAACAAATTTGAAAAAAAAATCTGGCTGCTATAGCCACACGACTTTCTTTTTTTCTTTGTTTTTTAATTTAAGGTGCGTCAACATATATGTATGGTTATTGGCGCCCTTAGCGTTTTCAAAGCACTGCCAGCCTCTGGACAGTGTTATCTCATTACAGACAACACTGTCATCATCGGACGGAGCTGTAGAGGCTCCTTTCTTTTATTCTGTTTTTCTCCTTCTCTTACTACTGTTAATGTAATTATATATAAAAATGACAATTTTTTTCTCTTTCTTTTATTGATATTTACAACTGCAAAAAAAAATACACTGCAACAAGTAAAAATGTTAAATAACAGGAATGAGGATTGATAAGACATCCAGCGATGGCACTCCACTATTTACAACTATTCTATTAGCTGGTCGCGGGGCCATCTTCTCTTCAGGTATATCGGAAATAGTGTTTGAAGAAAGCTGGTGAATTAAAGTATTAGGATGAATTGTGGATGAATGGAGTTTTGGCTAGGTGGTTAACGAAAGGTATGTTTATTATCTGTATGGACGTTGAGGTTAGCAACGTAGTAGGGTGTCCTGACAATTTTTCGAAGGATTTTTGATTGAAATGACTGGATACATTCGGAATTGGAACGCTTGGTTGTTCCCCACATTTCTGTGCTATAAGATCGTATAGGCAGGAAAGTTTTTTATTTTGTAATGTACGTTAGGAACGTTTGTCTAGTTGTCTGAACCGTTTATTTAGTTCAAGTCGTTTATATCTAGAGTGGGGATTCCAAGTCCAAGTCAGTCTTTTGTCTAACTGAAAAACCCAGATAACGTACGTTGTTTATGGGGAGAATAGAGAATGGTTAATGTGGATCGGTGGAAGGATTTTTCTACCCAGTGTAAATACGATGCATTTACTTTTTTGTGGATTAACTTTTATATTTCATTTAAAGAGCCAAGATTCCAGTTGTAGGATATGTTCTTGCGGAAAGCGATTCAAGGGTTCAAAGAATTGAGTATCATCTACGAAGGTATATATTATGGTATTTGGGTGTTCTGGGATGTCTGATGTAAATAAGGAACAGAAGAAATGCCCAGGTATGCTGCCTTGGGAAACTGCAGCGATTACAGGAAGTATTGGTGGTAGGGCGGTACCCTGACTAACCTGGAATTACCTGTCGGTTGGGTAGGATTTTAGTATTAAATAGTAGGTATGTGGGAGAAATCCCTTAAGTTTAACAGTAAGCCTCATACCATACTTTATCTTATGCTTGAGCAATGTCAAAAAAGACTCGGGCAGTTTTACTTTCGCTCAAGGGAAGAAACGATGGTATCACAACGCGAAGTCTTTGTTGGTTTGTAGAATGATGGAAACGGAAAGCAAATTGATGCTTCGGAAATTTTCTTCCCACATAAACCCACACACAAATGTACATAGTCAGTACAGTTTTTTACTTTCTCTTACTCCAGTGTGCCCGCAAGGGGTATCTGTTGCATGCAGTTACTTGGGGAGTAGCGACCCTATGGGTTACCACAGATCAGTACTCCATGCACTTCATCAGAACAGTACTTAATACACTTAAACTACATATACTCTACACTTTACAGACAAGGACGAACACAGTACACTAACTAGGGTCTCCATCCCTAGTTAATTGGTGAAAGCCAAGGGAGAAGGAAGGGATTAGCTCAATGGTAGCGCGCTGGACTAGCTATGCGGGGGTCCCGGGTTCGAATCTAGCATGCTGCCCTTAGATTTTTTCTTCCTCTTTTAGATCGCAATGCAATTTTTACATACTACTATTACTTGTACTATTCTTGACTGGCCTGGATAGGCACTTGTACTCTACATTTAATCCTACATCTACCTCCCCTTCAATCCCTCTACATTTAATATCTTGATTTTATCCGCCGTAGCAAGCTTCAGTGTTTTGGTTCTGACCGGTTCGGATTATCATCCATTGTCAGAATAAGGTTTAGAAACAATTCGTGTAGAGAGATGACTTCAACTATACGTTTATATCACAAATGACACGGGTTGATTGTATTTGGGAAGGTGATAAGGTTACAGAAGTCTAGAAATTATAGAAGCCTTCTATAGGCGGCTACACACGATCTGATTTCGTCGGCCCGACTGTCAATATGACCAAATCAGGTGTTGCATACAAACGGCCTGACTTCGTCAGTTGGTTTTTATATTTACAACAGATAACATGCATTATGCCTCCTATTTTATCGAAATGTGAAAGAGTTGGTATTACGCTAGCAGCTACTATTACCACTACTACTAATTCTACTGCTACTAGTTGCATCAGGATCTATAATTTTCAGTTTGTCTAGCGTACTTGGAGAGCTTGGTTTCTGGCATCCTTGTTACTGTACTGCTTACTCGATGTGTCCCATAAACATGTGAACTCTTTATACAGCTCTAAAAACTCTACAATAACTTCAAGCTCGGGAACAGCCGCCATGTTTGTGCGTCTGCTCTGGCCGTTGTATTAAGAACAACTGCAAAATCACCTGATAATGCTACACAGATCTGATTTGGTCAGTCGGTCAGCTGGTCAGATGGCGCGGTCACCTGACAACGCCGACAAGAATTTTATCAGATGATACGCATACACGCGATCTGATATTGTATCTGATCTTAGCAAATTAACCTGGCACCTGATTGAATCAGATCGTGTGTAGCCGCCTTATGCTTACCTTATAACCTCCCCACATACAAGTGTCGTTTGACATAGAGTAACTGGAACTCTAAATTGATTGTAAAGCTTAATCTGGGGATGTATGGAAATCCGAATCCGGTAAGAACCAAAACACTGAAGCATGTTACGAGGGATAAAATCATAGATCATATCCAGCATTCGGACCCAACCCCATATTCTACATTTGTTAGAATTTTATACTTAAACCCCTATAGAAGTAGACGGTAAGAAACAGAATCAATTATAAATGTTAAATTCCAAAAAGCTATAAAAAAAAACCTTTTTATTATAGGTTGGAGATAAGGAAGGTACTGCTACGTCAATATTGGTACATATGTGATGAAATGAATTCTGAAAATAAAAAGATGATAAAAACCCGACTTTACTAAGTGGTCCCACTTGAATATTTGGATTATTAAGACTTTAAGAGCATTTGTGTGAATATTTATTTTTTGATAAAACGCATAGCATATTAAATACAGATAACATGCATGATTCATGAGGCCAGAATCTGGTTCTGTAAGAAAATAAAATTCCACCAAAACACTCTTCTTACTTTCTCTTACTTTGTAATCAACGGAAATACAGATTTGAGGTTGAGATTTAAGGCTGAGGAAATTCAAAATACAATTCCGTTTATGTACTACCGTTGTGTGCGATAATAAGGTTTTGGCAGAAATCCACCAACCGAAAATGCTACTTTTTTTTTTTCAGTTTTTCGCATGTTATCGGAAAAAGGCTCCAACGATTTTCTTTAAACTTCGAATACATACCTTTAATCTATAACAAATACTTCCACTTTTATTGGCATTTTTCCCGAAAAAAATTATTTAAAGTAGTTCTGCGATTTTTGGCTTTAAATTTCAAATGTCAAGTGATATTAGTTAAGTCTTATTGGACCTCTCTTCTGGTCTACATTGTAATCACGTTCTTTACCTGCCTGGGTAGGTGCTTGACCCTCTCCATCTCCACATTTAATGAAGAGCAAGGCCTTGCCTGCGATGGTTGGATGCCCTTCAGAATGATCTTTCCTTGTTTGGAAATTAGACAGTGGAGAGCGAGTGCCCAAAATAGGGATGTCCGGCGCAAGCTGTAGACCAGGTCGGGATCCTCTAGGACTGTTCAGCCAGAAAAGAGGAAGAAGAAAGAAAAATTTATCATTTTATACATAATTGTATTAATAGCAATAAGTGAATCTATGAATGACACACCAGAGTTTTTTCCTACTCAGGGGACCTCAAAAGTTACATCCCTTGAAAACACAATTTTGAAAATTTGAACATTACTTGCTTTGAAAGCCAATTGTGTTGATAAACCATCAGATATTTCTTACCAACTACAATTCCGAAAGTTGTACTTCTCCAAAATTGTTGTTACTAGGAAATTTGAGCTAACTTTCATCTTTTTACTTCTTTTCCCCGCTTTAAGAAGATCTTTAGCGATCGTGTTTTCCACCGGGAATTCTAATTTTAATTTTCTAATTCTAATTTTTTTCAGTAAATAGTTTAAGTTTAGTTAAGTTAAGAGTTTAAGTTTAGTTAAGTTAAGAGTTTAAGTTTAGATTAGTGTGAGCAAATCTGATTGCTGCAGCATTATGAAGATTTTTTATTACTGTTACATAACAAAAGAATATTTGACTTCTACAGGAAGCCAATTGATATAATTATAATTTTAAAAGTAATAACAAAAATGAGGACAGGACTGAGTTGATATAAAAAGTAGAGATAATTTTTTTCGACTTTGCAAAAAATCTTCGGTATTCAAGTATTTAATCCCCCTCTTTAAAATTAAATAAAGAAAAGAAATTAGTTGAGCACCTTATTCTTTAATGTGCATTCATTAAGAAAACTGTTATAGAGAGAAGATCTAGCAAGAGCACCGTCTATTGGAAGGAAGGAGCTGTGGGATTGTAATAATATGTCAGGTGAGCATATCATTTACGTGTGGAGATTATTAAATTCAATCAGTTTTTTTATTTCCAAAATTTAAAACTATTAGTAGGAAATTTATTTTTTTACTGTTGGTCATAATTAATAAAATCTCTCATAGCTCTGTGGAGGAAGGAGCTCGATTACGTCAAATTTTTTAAATTCACCACAAATATATGGTCTGTGCGTATATGAAACAAATTTAGCAAAAAAAAAAAAAAAATTGCAACAAGCCGGACTTTGATGCTCTGTCTAGTTAATACCATTGGATCTGAAAGACTTCAACCAAAATCCTTAGCCGGAAGTGTACCTTTAACGTTTTTCTTCTTTCTATTTTCCGAGATTTTCTCGAAAACGTTCAGCAACGATTCGTGCAGCTGACTCCCAGTAACAGGTCTGTTCAGTACCACTGAGTACAAAAAAAAAATATGAAAAAATTAGCGAATAGTTGGTGTTTGCATGAGTATATGTATATGTGAACGAAATTTCTCAAAATCGAAAAATCGCATGATCCTCGAACTTATTATTCCGTTTAGATACTACCAATACATCAAACAAGAAAATTTCGGACGAAATCCAGCTACTGCAAGTGGGACTTCACTGTTTGTTTTTTTTTTTAGTTTTTCGCGGTTTGTTCGAAAACGGCTCCAATTATTTTCTTTAAACATCGTATACTAACTATTACACCTTTTTTTTAAAAAAAAAAAATACGATCACTTTTATTTGAAACATTTACCCGATAAATTTGATTTTTTGTGGGGTTCTGTGGCAACAGTGGCGTTTAGGATTCTTCTAAAGTACCACATCAGTACAGTGAATAGTTGTACCACCTATATAATATTGGTGTACTGTAGAAGTGTTAGAATCCAACTTTTGAAGAAAATTGGTTCACCGTGAGTGCGACTTTACAGATTAGATTTCTCAGATTTTTGATTGATTTGAGATTACAAAAGGGCTAAACTAATTTTGTTAAAAATCGAAATGTTAATTGCCCAGATATAACTGATCACCTTTATTTTGAATCATTTTTGCACTAAGAGGAATGTCGTATGAGTGTTTCATACCAGAATTTTTGGAAAGTTGTGGTATACCTGTGACACGTTAAGCTTCCTCTAAAGTGCCAATTCAGTAAAATGTTTTTTACTACCAACTTTATAGTAAAAGTAAAAGTAATGCCTATTTTTTCAGGCGGGCTTAACGTCCAACTACCAAATTAGGTGTCGTGGACGGGGGCGGAAGCACCTACTTTACTATTAACATTTTTTTTTTAAACAAATATAAAATTTAGCTTATACGCTGGACTCGAACTGGGGTCTCCCACTTAAAGTCCATCTCTATAACCAAATACACCCACAACCGCCCCTAACTTTATTTCGTTATTACGCTTAATTAAAGACAATTTAATCCGGGGTTTGAAAGAAAATCTGTAATCAGATGTGCGACTTATGAGTAATGGTTTCTGAATTTTCCTTGATTTTCGTTAAACTCTTTCACCTTGCAACCATTTTTCCAGAAAATCAAAAAACACAAAAAAACAACCACAACAAAAAAAACAAAAAAAAAAAAAAAAAAAAAAAAAAAATTATTTCGGAAGATTCTGCCAGATCTTTGGTAAAAACCTTAAATTTTAAACTGCCATTGGTAAGTTTTGTAGAGAATAAGAGAAACGCTATCTGCGTAATATAGTTCACTTCTGGTAGCTGCTATGCCCTAAGAACCAATATGTAAAATAATCGGTTCTCCACGGCCTATATTTAATTATGTGCTATATCTAAACAAATCGAAAATAATTCTATTCTTTACAGGCAACGATGAAGCAGAAAACATAGAAAACTACAGTCTTATGTGGATCGACTGGACAGTTTTTTTAATCTCCCTGTGTTTATCCGCTGGGACATCCTTATACTATGGATTTTTTAAAAGGAAGCAAAACACTGTTCAGGAATATATGTTTGGTAGTAAAAATATGCCAACACTTCCAATATGTATGTCAAATATGGCCAGGTATTTGCTTATCTCCTACCTAAAGGAAGAAAAATTCTTTATTCATGTAAACACTTAAAAAGGGAAATTTAGTTACTGGCAAACAGTGCTGAGGGAGTTGCGCGTTTTTTTTTACTTAGTCCATGTTCAATGTCAGTTTCTTTACTTTTTGAAGTTACTGAAAGTTCGTAATTGTTACGGTGATGATCGATAAATAGTGTCATTGAGAACATACGAACGTCGTAAACTCACAATTTATAATTTAACGATTTACTGAGCAAAGAGAGTTTTTAAGAGAATAGAGTGACCAAGCGAAGAGAATGCTGTTGCTTGGTAGCGTGATGTATGTAGAATGGTCTTTTAGCTATCACTGCTTGTTGGCGGTCAACTAATATCGCTCTAAGGTCCACCAAAATATCTTGAACATCGAAATTAATGCCCTAGAAACAAAGGCACTATATGAAATGTGGATGTTTACTTACTATTTTTTGGTACGCAGTTAGGATTATTCTTGCTTGGTTTAATTTATTTTATGTTTTGCATGTGTTTTAAACCTTTATGTCACTCGATGAGTTCCGTATTCTTTCCTATAAAATCGGCTTCTAGTTGTTCTTTAATTAAATAATTAAATATAACACGACACTAACATGTAATCAAGTAAGCAACCTCCAGCCAAATTCATTGCAGTCAGTTACCCAAAAGTGCTCTATAAGAAAGGGTCAACTCAAATTCCAGTAAGTAGTCTCTATGAATTTTTCCTAATTACTATTCCAAAATTAAAAACAGGTACATTTAATTAAATTTCTCTCCTTAGGCCTGTAAAATAAAAATATTAAATAATCTGCATATAAAGAAATAAAATTTTTATAAAATAGAGCAAAACACTAACCACGTGTTTGAAGAAATAAAAATGACGCAGATACAAGTTAAAATCCAAGTTTATTAAACTAATCACAACCCTTATTCGAATAAAGGAAAAAAAAATTAAAAATACATAAAATATAATAAAAAAATAACGACGTTTTAATAACTGATTAGTAAAATATAGAATGACCACATTAGGTAAGTAATTTTGATAATAATTTGTGGACACCAATAATTATACAATATTGTACAAAATCTAGACATATGATAAAGAATTGTATTTCATATTAATTTGTATTATCTCAAATTTCTATATTACTTACAGATATAATAACGTTCTGATATCAGAACCACCTGTTTGATAATGGCAAGTGTATTGCTGAAACGTCGCAGGAAATAAATGTATTTTTATATATATAATTAACACAGGCTGTAAATTGGTTTTTACAATCATTTGGAGTTCAAAACAACC
>JAAEAF010002856.1:0-19590 GCA_011037195.1 Triatoma infestans | reverse complement strand
TATAGAAATGATTCGCCAAGGGGGTGAACGCCTTCAGGAAGAATTATACAACCTGATCCTAAATGTGTGGTTGAGAGAGGAAATGCCAAAAGAATGGGCAACTGCCTTAATTATCCCCGTTTATAAAAAAGGTAACCGGTTGAAATGCGAGAACTACAGAGGGACATCGTTGCTGAGCGTAACCTATAAAATCTTGGCGGCACTTATAACAGAAAGAGTGTCAGTAGTAGCAGAGCGAGAGCTTGGCGATTACCAGTCAGGATTTCGGAGTGCAAGATCGACGATGGACCATATCTTTACAATGCGTACAGTAATGGAGAAATTTTATGAGTACGGCCTGGAGTTGCATCAACTGTACGTTGATTTTAAGAGGGCGTACGATTCGGTCTCTCGAATTGGCCTATTCAGAGGGCTAAAAGCATTAGGAGTCCCAGCTAAGGTGATAAGACTGGTTAAAATGACCTTGAGAGACACGGTGGCAAAGTAGCAATCCAAGGTCAGATTTCCTCAGAGTTCGCTATAAATATGGGCTTAAGGCAGGGAGACCCGGTGTCCCCGATCCTCTTCAACCTGGTATTGGAAATGGCAATGCGAAAATGCACGATTAACCCCGGAGGCAACATATATAACAGAATGTCTGATTATTTGGCCTACGCAGATGATGTAGCCATTATAGCGAGGTCAAAGGCTGCTCTTAGGGAAACCTTTATGGAGTTGGCGGAAGGCGCCGTCAGTTATGGTCTGAAGATTAATGAGGAGAAGACCAAGTACATGGTCACAACGCGGCGCGCGAGATGTTTCAAGAGAGTTAATCGCGGGCCAGCACCGTTTTGAGGGCGTTAAAGAATTCAAATATCTAGGAGCCGTCCTCACTAACAAAAATGAGGTAAGTCGCGACATAGACAACAGAATAGCGGCCGGAAACAGGTGTTTGGGAGCGTTAAGACGGACATTCTATAATAGATCCCTGTCAAGAAAGACCAAATTGACTATCTATAAGTCAGTTCTTAGACCCGTTGTAACGTATGGCTCGGAGTCGTGGACGTTGAGGCATGCAGACGAATTGAAATTGAACCGCTGGGAGAGAAAGGTTTTGAGGGCGGTCTATGGACCAGTGTGCCAAGATGGAGTCTGGAGGTGCCGAAAAAACGCGGAGTTAAGAGAGCTGTACGGGGAAGAGGACATAGTATCTGTGGTCAAGCAGGGAAGGTTGCGTTGGGTTGGAGACGTGCAAAGGATGGAGAGTGAGAGAGCACCACGAAGGGCGCTGGAGGGTCACCCTGGAGGCAGTAGACCGAGAGGGAGACCTAGGCTGCGTTGGATGGGTGATGTGGAGGAGGATCTCCGGGAGCTGAACATAAGACAGTCGAGAAGAAAAGCTCTAGATAGAGAGGCTTGGGGTCGGGTATTGGCGGAGGCCAAGGTCCTACATGGGCCGTAGTGCCACAGTTGAGTTGATGCTAAAGAAACGGAGTGATTGTTTAAAATTATTGAATACTAATTAAAGTTTGTTAACTAACAATATATTTGGTAAGTAAAATACTTGAACTGTATATATTATCTGTAACAAATTCTTTTTTTAGTAACTTTAAGAATTTAAATAGGGATGGAAGGAAATTTTCCACATGGTAGAGCTTATAATAAAACAGGATTTAAACAGAATTGTATATCAGCAAACATTTCATAATATTTCGTAATAATTCTATTCAATGAAAGATTGGCTAATTAAAACAGTGATAAACTTTATTTAATTAAATTTTCTGAAACAAATATCATGTATTTTACCAATTAAAAGTTTTTTAAATTTTAATTTTAATTATTTATAACGATTATTACAATGATAACGTAAATATAACGTTTATAATCGTAAAATATTTCATTATGGCTGAAGAAAACAATGTAAAAATAAATGTTTTAATTTTAATTATTAAAAAAATTTAAAGGGATGACATTAGCTACGTGGTAGGTGCTGGATTGGAGATATCCATTGTTCGAGGTAGGCAGAGTGCTTGCATATTTCATCCACGTAGCTCATTGCCTGATGATGGCGAGTTTAGAGAAAATTGGCCAGTCTATAGCGAAAGCAGTTCAATCAGAAAGCTCTGAGTACTGGTCTAAAGGATGGCATGTTGACGCGATACTCTATCATATAACACTCGTAATTTTATTTATTATCGTAATAATATTTAAAATTACAAGGATTATTCAATAAGTACAGAGACAAATCCTCTAGCTCAGAAACGGTTGTTTAATCAATACAATAGTTTCTGTAATGGAATCAGATATTAGATGTAATGGAATCGTTTGATGTGTGATTCCTGGAGTAGCAGATGTCTTGAAGAGGGAGAAGTTAGTTTAAGAGATTTGGAAGTTAGTGCTCGAATTATTAAACGGTTTTTTATATAAAATAAACTGTATTTTAACAATAATTTAAACGTTATAAATGGTAACTAATAACTATAATAAAATACTTAATAATAAATAGAAGATGATAATTTAGAATGGTTAAAATAACGAACTAAAGTGCACAACTACGAGAATGATAAGTTGAATATAACTGTGAATTGCCGCTCGTGTATAGTTTGGTCGTAGATGAAATAATAATCCTCTCGTCGTATATCATAGAGTTTATATATACTGTTGTTCACACTCACACCAAGATATCTGTCTTAGTGTGCGGCCTTGTGCGACCTTCGTAGTTTTCTGACCTTATTTAGTGGCCATACTTATCGCGGTGCCTGCCTTTTGATGTGAGAATTGATGAAAAGGCTTTGTTGTTTGTTTGGTTGACCGCGGCTGTCGGCGGCCAACAGTGTCACTGTTTTTACCTTTTGTAAATTATTTCTTTGGTGTACTTTGCCGAAGTCAATGACTTTGCCATGTCATTACATTTCAATGCGTCAAGTTGGCATCCTTGTACTTAGTTTCACGAACAAGTATTATCTTTTTTGTATTATCTTTCTACCAATCTAACACGAAGGTTTTTGGCAAAATCCATCAACCGGAAATGCGACTTTACTAAATGTGACATCAATTTTTCATGATATTTCAAAGCAGGTTCCAACGATTTTCCTTAAACTTTGTATACTAGCTCCATATATAAAATACTTATCACTTGCATTTGAAACATGTTTCTTGGGAAAATCCATTTTTTGCGGAGTTCTGGGGGGGAGGGAGGAACATCAATGTTAAATTTTCTCCTAAAATACCACTTCAGTATACTATAAGATCAAATCTGTATAATATTTAAATTAGGTACTTTAGGAGTTCTGGTAGAATTCCAACTTTGAAGAAATACAGTTGACCGAAATTGCGAATTTACAGAAATGTATTATACAGAATGAGTTTTTTTGGAATTTTCTCGAAAGTGACTATAAGAATTTCCTTTAATCTTAGAATGCTAATTGCACAAATACGAGGGTCATTCAATAAGTAACGAGACAAATCGCTGTAGCTCAGAAATGGTTTGTTTAATCCATACAATAGTTTCAGTGCGTCAAGTTGGTATCCTTGTACATAGTTACTCATCAGCTGTTCGAGAGTATTTAGTAAGCATAACCTCAAATGTATTCAAGTTAACAATGGCGAGTCCGCTCGAGCATTGCATCTCGGAAGAACAACGCTCAATGATTAGATTTTTTAGTTGCAGAGGGTATGTATCAAAGGTAGTGAATTCCACTAAAAAAATGTTGAAAGCGTGCGGGAATAATTGTTTGAATCGTTCGAACATTTACAAATGGGTAAAAAAGTTTAAAAGTGGCCGTGTAAGTGTCTGTGACGAGCAACGAAGTGGACGACTGATTGAAGTTGCAATTTTCTTCCTCGAATCTCCCATTAACGCGTTAATTCAGGACAACAGGCGTATTACTGTTGAACTGTTAGCTGCGGAGGTGCATGCGAGTGTTGGAACTGTCCATAACATTATTCAGTACAAGAAATCTTGTGCGAGATGGGTTCCAAGACAACTAACGGACGCCCACAAAGAAAGTGGGGTGAGAGATCCTTCCACATCCCCCCCCCACAGCCCCATCGGCCTTCAATTTGTTTGGACCCCTTAAAGAGGCTCTTCGTGGGAAACATTTTCAATCTAATGAAGAAGTTAAAAATCAGGTTCACAAGTGGCTTCGAGATCATCCCAAAGAATTTTATGTCAGAAGCATACACGAATTAGAAAAACGATAGGACGAGTCGTATAAATGTTGCTGAGGACTATGTTGAAAAGTAGCCAAAGTTTTGTAATGATTAAATAAATCATTTTTGAGCTACAGCGATTTGTCTCATTACTTATTCGTATTTAACCTATGCTGAGAATCTTGAACAAGAAGTGAGAAACTTGAGTACGAGAAGAGTAAGAGGGAAATGTTGATTTCCCAGAACCGTTGTTGACAATTATGTTCTTCATGGTGGGGAAATTGCGCGACCTCAGATTTCAAGTTCGGGGTTGTCAATAACCGGTGAAGATGATAGTGTAATGTTTTGTTGAGATGTGTGTATAGGTAGCTTGTGGCGTGAGTGTCTTAGCGAAAAGGGCTTGTGTGTATACGGTTAAGAGATAGAAGTATTAAGAATAATTAAGAACACACTGGTAGATTAAATTAATTATATTCTCTAAGAGAAATTAATTACTTTGAAAATCACAATAAAATCTTATAATAAATTCTTATAACTTGATACTGGTATAGGATACTGGTCTGATGCTTTCACCTTGATTTCTAGCACAAGTCTGTCCTTAAAATATCTCTTCTCTTTGTTTCTTCAATTCCTCCCCTGTGAGGAGAAGGGGTAGTACAATGCCATAATTGTTCTTGAACCGTACCAGTAACTGGACTTGTATACCTGGCTAGCCCTTTTGCAAGGGAATGTCACATTTCTGATTTTTTTATAATTTAATATTATTTCCAAGTTTCTTGCATCCATCACAATAGCAAAATTCTAATCGAATTAGATGACTACACTTTTGTAATTGCTTTTATCGTAATAAAAAAATCTGGTTTGAACCACTTGCACTTATTTCTCCTCATATGTCCTACCATAAATATACATTTGATGCGGGAACAAGTGCCTAACTCTAGAATGATGACATTGTAGAGAGGCCACAATATTGAACAAGTACATGTGAATTTTAACGTCTCAGATTCCTCGAAGCCACTAAAAACAAGTTTTTTTTTTCTTCAGAAAAACGTTACAAATATATTTATATCAGTGCTCAAGTATTCCAAGTTTTAAAAAAATTGTTATAGACGCACTTCCGGTAAACCGACTGACTTCAAGTTTGGAATTCTAGCAATCTTTTATATATATTAATATTATACAGATAGTGGAACCCATACATTGATACTTTAGAAAAATGCTACTTGTTCCCCTCAGAAGCCCCCGTTGAAATATATCACGGGAAAATGTTTCAAGTCAATGAGTGTTATAGTATACAAAGTTTCAAGAAAATAGTTGCCGCCATGTTTGAGAAAATTGAGAAAAACTAAAAATAAGGTTCAGTAAAGCCACACTTCCGGGTTGATGGATTTTGCCAAAAATCTTCGTGTCAGATTGCTAGTCAGTATACCAAGTTTGAGCTTCCGGCGATTTTTTTTTTTTTTTAGAGATATTTTGTTCATAAAAACGTACACAGACATATACACACAGAGAGAGATAGAGTGAGAGAGACTATTCGCTAAAAACAATGTTATTGCACTCAGTGGACCTCAAAACATGTATTACCGATGAAATCTTAATTTTGAAAATTTGGTACGATTGCAATACTTCCCCTCTCTCTCCCAGGCATTAAGCATAAATATAACTGAATTATTTACTACCAAAGCCGCTTGCTTTTGAAGTTCGTATTTAACAACTTACTACGATCTATCAAAAGAGGAGAGTAGTAGAAAAAAATGTCTGAGAAATAATAATGAATGGATATAATGAAATGTGGTGTGGAAAATGTGGAACTTCTTCATAAATCTGGCAAACTAAAAACCATATACAATATTATATCAATGAATCCATATAAAAGTGTAATGTAACGATGGTATGATATAAAAATAAAAGGGAAAATAAAATAACTGTTAACTAAAAAGATCTTTTGTTGACATTTCCAAACAACAAAAGCAACAAATATACTCGACAATAGAATGAATAATTTTCTCGAATAACTTTTTTTGGGGGGGAGGAAGGGATGTTCGTTGTTTATTTCACAACCAATTCATTTTTCTCTTATTATTTATCTTTAACTGAGTTGAATAGAAAATAATTATTTTTTTATTTATTTACAGTATAGCGAGATAATTGACATAAAAAAAAATTCGTGATATTGACATTTTAATGATTACAATGATGACTTCCAAAAGAAAATATTTCTAGTATTTAAAATTCAATTTTTGTTTAATAATAAATTTTATTACGGATAAATAATAAGCTGAGATGTCGAAGCCATTTTAAATAGTAGATATACACTCAGTTATAGGGGCGGGTGTTAGTGTAGTGGTTGTGAGCATGAACTTGTAAGTGGGAAGACCCCAGTTCGAGTCCCGCGATATAACTGCTAAATTTTATATTCATGACCCCTAATTTGGTAGTTGGACGTTGGACGTTTCAGTATTTTGAAAAATAGGCATTACTTTACTTTACTTATAGACTCAGCTACAGTAACTTAACCCACCTATGACTTAAATGAGCCACACTTTAAAATATACATGCATTTTAAGTAAGCTTAGATTGATAGTTCAACTGCGCCTTTCTAACATGCAAATGTGCAACATAAATTTTTAGTAACCAGCATTTTCAGTTTGATTTAGAATTAATTTGTATCCTCTGCCACTTACAATGACGTCCATGCACCAAACGACTTACTTCATTTGAGCTGTCCAGCCCAGATCTAAATATTTAGTAATTATTTCCCTATATTTCAATACCACCAACCACAGACTATTTTAAATTTATAGCTTTATTGAATTTTTCCGGCAAATAATTGTGAAGAGAAAATAAAAGCTATATTTTTGTGCCTGGCTCGTCTATGTTGCTTACTATTAATTTTTATAATATGTTAATTTAAGAGTACATATATAGTAAATGTATATATATATCAAGAATATAGTTTAAATATAAAAATTGGGGTATATGTTTCTTTAACTACAAAATTCTTTTTAGATCCAGTCCAGAGAGTGGTTGAGCTTCTCGTGCTCTGTTTGGTTGCTGAGCTTTTCTTGCTGTTACAAGGATAAATGCTTCTGAAAACTGTATAATGAAATAAACTCACAAACTGCAAGGACTTTACAAGTATATAGATGTTAGATGTTAGTTATATAGAAGTTTAGAGTCAGACTGATGAGAAGATAGTAGGTTGCTGACTGGTTGACATCTGGTCGTAAACTGTTGTAAAAACTGTACTCTTGTAGGGCTACCTCGGCTGTATATATACAGATTCTCCCACTCTAGTTGGCCTAGGTAGAGAGTAACTAGATTATTCATTTTTATGTTATTCATATATATATTATAATTTAAAATCTGAAGAAATTTATTTAATTAACACTTGTGAATTAATTTTGTTTTTTACTTGGTTTCATTTATATATATATAAACTTCAAAACTCATACTTTTTTATTTTTTTTATAGTATATTTGTTATAGTACATTATTTAGATATTTCATTTAATTTTGCTTACTGAATAGTGTTTTTTATTTTTTCATTTAATTTAATTTATATATATTTTTTTTTCTATTATTATATTTCTTTATTATATAAAACACATGTGTTTACCATATTGTTTACAACTTGTTCCTAATTTGTATTACATAGCCAACTTCCTTAGTAATCCTAACAGGCATGAACAAAGTATAAATAAATAAATAAATGTATTATGGATAAATTTGTTTAATAATATTAAATGTAAACATTTCCGTGATTGGCCGTGCTAATTATTTACAACAATACACTTTCATAGTTATTTTATATGTACAAATAATTATGTTACTAAAAAAGTTTGCAACAATTTGAATAATTAATCAATTAATTATTTTATTTAAATAAATGTAATAGGATCCAGAAATGCAGAGAGAGAGACACAAAATTCTAGTTACTCGCACAATGTAGTTACTCGCTATTGAGTAATCGATCAGCCCATAAATAATATTCTTTTTTAATAATATATCATAGATTTTTTTTTACGATCTCTGAAATAGGATCTGAAGAGCGAAGAAATATAAAAATGAATCAATCTAGTTACTCACTACCTAGGACAACGAGAGTGGGAGACTCTGTATATATATATATATAGCTAGCCCTACAAGAGAACAGTTTTTACAACCTACAACAGTTTACGACCAGTTGTCAACCAGTCAGCAACCTACTATCTTCTCATCAGTCTGACTCTAAACTTCTAGTTACCTAGCATCTATGTGCTTGTAAATTCATTGCAATTCGTGAGTTTATTTCACAATCCTACGACATGATTCTCTATCCTTAGCCGCGATCCGGACGTTCAGCTGTCTTGCATCATTCGCGACCTGATACAGCCATCTTTTTTTTAAGGCCTACCAACCTTTCTTTTCCTTCCCGGTTCACCGAACAGCTTTCTTCTGGGGAGGGCAGTTTCTTCCATCCTAACAACGTGGCCTGCCCATCGCAGTCTTCCCAATTGGATATATTTAGCAACATCCACCTCCGAATACAACCTTGCCAATTCCTCGTTGTGACGTAACCTCCATTGTTCATTTTCCTTGACTGGACCAAATATCTTTCTTAAAATCCATTTTTCAAAGACGAGTAGCTTTTGCTCTATCGCTTTGGCCATGGTCCATGCTTCAGCTCCATACGTCAGAACAGGGCGTATTAGGATTACGGGTACATTTTGTGTCCTGGATAAATTACGGCTTTTCATGTACCTCAGGAGCCCATAGTAGCATTTATTGCCGGACATGAGCCTCTGGTTTACCTGCTGTTTTACATCATTATCCGCCGTTATCATTGATCCCAGATATTTAAAAACGCCGATCCCGGATAATGATATAAAAGATATTAACATTGATCCCGGATAATGATACAGATAAGGATTTTCTTATCTTTATTCTTTATTTATAAAAAGTTATTGTGCTAGAAATTGGGAGTATTCTTTTGTATTAATAGGGGTAAATCAAATTTTATTTCAATAATACATAAAAAGAAGAAGAAAACAAATATTCCGAGAAACTAAAACAAAAATAAAGAAGAGGAAAGTGGAAAGTAAATTTTTTTTTGAGAATCGAATATATTCATTAAAAAAAACCTATAATTTTTTATTTTATTTATATTTTTTACCATAATTCTCCCACACTGTTCCTCGATTATGCTCCCCCACTAAAGCTCACTAGTTAATGTACATGAAGGACACTTTTGGGTGTAATTATTTAGGAAAAAGATTTTTTTTTTTTAACGCATTTCTACATTAAAATACATATTCTATATTAAAATAATGTTGATCTTATTTTTATTTTCATGATAATATTCCAACTGTCGTTTGGATTTGAAGTATTTGTCGATAACACATTGTTTTTTCCATGAATTTTAACGTTTAATAGAAATGTTCCACCGGTTTGAATAGCTTTTCCCAACAATGAAAATAGTGAAAGAGCACATAAGTACATCATAAACAAACCTTTTTACACAATCATCAATTCAGCAATTAAAAAATGTGACAATCATAATGAGAAGTGCTAATTATAATGCATAATTAGTACTGAAGTTACATTAATGTCACAGACAATTTAATGCCGTTTTACACAGTTTTTTTTTTCTTTAATAAGGGCGAAATATCAATAACATTTAGAGTTTTCTAAATTATATTCATTATAATTATTAACGTAATATAAAATGTAAAAATTTTGGCATGGGTAACTATAATCTTTGGTATGCAAATTTTAATACTAGAAATTAAAAATAATTATTATCAATTCTTATTTGAAATGAAGAACATGTATTTATTCTCATATTGTTAAAAGAAGATCAAATAATTGTATGGTAGCAAAGATTAGAATTATTTGCAGATGTTAAAATTCGAAATTATTACTTATAGGGTAACAGCAACCAAAGAGAAATCAGCAACCAAAAGAGTAAGGAGTGAAGAGAAACGAACCCAAACACTCTCTCGGACTGGAGTGGTAGAAACTGTATAATACAGCTACGGACAGTCCAGAGAAACACATTTAGGGACAGTTCGATACAGTTCAATATAGTTCACTATAGTTCATCATCTCGCCAATCACTTCGTGCCATTTTTATATCACTCTACCTTAACCATGATGTAACAGCAACCAAAGAGAAAGAGACGAGAAACGAACCCAAACACTCTCTCGGACTGGAGTGGGAGAAACTGTATAATACAGTGACACGGACAGTCCAGAGAAACACAGTTAGGGACAGTTCGATACAGTTCAATATAGTTCACTACAGTTTATCATCTCGCCAGTCACTTCGTGTCATTTTCATACCACTCTACCTTAACCATTCTCTATTGTAAAGTCCATTGTAAAGTCAGACTGTGTCTCTTTATTAACATATATAGTTAACCAGTGTTAACTTCGTCTCCTTATTTAATCAACCAGACCCAAATTCTCTACACCTAACTCATCCATTATATAGGTCGACTAAAATATCTTGAACATCGGTAACTGAAGGGGAACTTACAGCCAACTCTGAGCAAAAAAATACGAAAGCCATGGAATACATAAAAGTTCAAAATAGTAATTGAGAGCTGGGAGGTTAAATACATAATTATTTAGGAAAAATGCATTGTTTAAAAAAGACATTTCTTTCATTAAAAAGTATAAAATAAATAAAACCGCACATCAAAATAATAAGCAATTTTATCCCAACTTTATCTCATACATATTTATATCTTTGCTTTCACTGATAAATTATTAAAATTGTAATATAAATTCATTTAAAATTCCAGTGGTATATGGTTGCAGAGACAGTATTTTTTGCTAATTGTGAAAAAAAGAAGATGAAAACTTCATTCTCATACTTTTCTTAGGAATAAACGATTGAATAAATAGGGTAAAAACAATCAAAACACTCCAGCTATGAGTTCTCAGTCATGGATTCTCATTTATTGAAAAGAAAAAAAATTAAAAATACCTTTTACTTTTGCATTGTTCTTTATTTAGTTCTGGTCTTGGGAATTCCTTTCTTCAATCATTTTTGAGACAAATTTGCTAATGTTCATCTGCAACAAAAAATATTATTAAGTAAATAATATTGTCCGAATTTCCAGCATTTATAGAATTTACCAAAGTAAATAGGCTAGGTTACATGTTTTAATAGGCGTTTTGGGATTTAGGAAACTAAGTATATCCTATTAGAACTGTTACATAGTTCTCTTTTAAAAAAGCTTTTGTTGGTCTGGATGTAAAAGCGGAATTGGCCATTCCACGAAGTGAACGTTTTATCATTAAGCGTGTGCATCTGCTCGTTTCAAAAAGAAAAAAAAAATAATAATAATAATAGGCAAAACCATTTATTCGATATTTTAAAAGAAAGGGGAAAAGAACAACAGTCACATTTTACAAAATTAACAAGCCTTTGCTCCCTCACTTAATTTTCAAAGGAATGCCATACCTTCCCTACTTTCACTAGAATATACTGGAAGAAAAAAATAAAGTGGAATGAGGCATCCAAACGACGTTCTCTTACTGCAGTTCCAGCAGTTCTCAAATTCCATCAAATTGGACTTTTTACTTTCTCTTATTGCAGAGGGATAATTGTAATCGTGTCAAATTTTGGATATTGCGTTTTGTAGTCAGATTAAGTAAGAAGAATTTTCAATGACAGGTGCAGTATCTATATTATGTGTGTACTCGTCATGCGTGAATATACATGTTTGGGTGCGTTTTTTTTTCTTTAAATATCTCAGCAATTAAAAATATCAACAAACATGTTGAAAGTATAATTTAGTTATTCGAAATTTTATTGAAAAGACTAATGATATTCTTCTTTATGTACGCACACTAATTATAAATAAAAAAAATAGATAAAATTTATCTTCCTACTAGCTTAACAATACAATGGCTACAAAAAAAAAAAATGTGGAAACTGATAAATTAAGAATTGATAAATTGCGTAAAATCAGTAAAGTTGTCTGATTCAGATTGACAGATTATGATCGGAACCTTCATATCCGATTCGTTATGCCAATCAAAGAGAGGTGTTAATTAATATTAAGGGATTAAGATTTGACTATCTTTTAATTTCGTCAATTGTGTATGTAATGGTACCGCAAAGATAATGCAACTACAGCAGAGAGAAGAGAGGTCCTCTCTGGTTAACAGAGACTACTCTCTGACTTAGGCAGGCTAGAGTGGGAGAACCTGTGTATATAAGCCAGTGGGAATCTATCTAGAGATATTTATCAGATACAACGATACATCGCATCGTGTCATATCTTTACTCACACCATTCATTCTATCATTTTCATTATAAAGTCCAGTGCAGTTAGTGTAAACTTAGCTATATTATATTAGTGTCTTCATATCTCTTCATTTAATCAAACCTAATTTCTCTCTTCAACAACTCCATGATATGTATTACGAGGAGCGTTCAAGTCATATGGAACTTTTAATTTATTGGTACAAAAAAGGATACTACCTTGGCGGTATTATGGGCAACAGTAAGTGGCAAGTGTCTAATTAGCGATAGGTAGGAACACATGTCTTGGGTCTATCCAGGCCAGTTAAAAAAGATATCAGACTGTTGTAGAGCTGGAAAGCATCAGAGATATTTTCCGTGATAGCCGGCTTCTTTTTGTGGTCATCGACCGGTTTCGGGCGTTCGCCCATCATCAGGATGTTTTTTTCAAAACAGTGTGATAATATAGACTTGCACAGAGCAAATGAGTGAGTGTATCAACTGAAAAGTTAGCGCACCTAGTTAGGTACCAAGATAGGATTCCGCTTTTGACCGGCACAGAACAGTTGAAGTCTGCACTGCGATGAGTGAGAGTATTGACAGGAAAGGCCAGAATTTTCTGGCTAGCATCATTATATTGACGAAAGAAATCTGGACACATCATTTCACGCCAGTATCAAAACGAGCAGAAAGCAGTAAAGCAGGAATACTGCCAAAACTAGACTGGTTCAGGAATACTGACAAAACTCTCCATACCGAAGCTTACCAGGTTGTTATATCACTGGTATAAGAGTATCATGTAGAGTATAGCACTGGAAGAGAATATGTCGGAAAATAAATGCAGTTTCCAGCCCTTGAAATTTTATTTTAATTCAGTGACTTTCTGTTGTTTAGAACTTGGCTAACATACCACTCATATATATCATTCATTGATATTCAAAATTTTTGTTGTATGGCGTTATGCAGTATGCACCATAACATTGAGGTGATTCGCCTATTTTACTTTTAATTAGCTGATCTTTAAGGAGAGTTCTGTTTGCTAGTTTTCTAGTTATGTTATAGAGTTCTTTGGTATCGCCCGCTACCTGCTGCTTATTGTGCTTTACTTGGTTGTTCCTCCACCCAGTTTCTCTTAGACCATCTTGCACTTCTCTTGGCTCTTAATTCGCAACCTTGTATTCTTTCCTAATCGTTATCTTTTGTTGATAAGTCTTACACTTGTTAATTTTTTCTTTTAATTTCCTTCTTCTCTAATCTGTTACCTTGCAGATAGCTTCCAATATTCATTCTTTCCTAAAATGACTTTTAAGACAGTTTACTTTCCCCTGGCAGTATTTATTTGCTGATTAATAGATTCTCTAATGAAAATGATTCCCTAAGGAACAGTTCGTATATTTTTTTTTGCGCATCGACTACGGTGTTCATTAGCAGTTCTAGCCATTTATTTCTTTCTAGCCATTTATTTATTCCTAGTCCACTCGAGCTGGGATGGCACATGCTAACCTGGTGGCTTCCAGCCACAATACTTTTCTCAGCAAGGCAGGGAGGAGTCACAGACTTTCGAGGATCTACCCACATGTCCCCTCTTGTATCAACGATCTAGTCGACGAGGAGGAGTGTAATGTTATTTTTTGTGCCATCCCTTATTTTAATAATAACTGGGTAGATTCAGACTAAAGTAAAATTCTGATGTTTAGTATAAATGCTTTCTATTTAACTAGAGTTTATTAAGAGCATTATTAATTTACAAGTTAAATATTATTAACATAGGTATAAAATACTACTAATATTGTGAAGGAGGCTATTTACTGTACCAATAGTGGATGTGCAGTACTTTAAACTAATGTTTCTGCACATCCCCAATGATCAGCTGGGAATTTTAGGTCTTCAGAATAACTGATTCAAGCCGCGGTGATTCTCGACTATAGCATTTCGTACACATAGCTTAATAATTTTTCATTTGTTCTGTCTCACTGAATTTGCCATTTTGTATTTAAGTAGTTCTATTCTAAAAACAGTAAATTTGACTTAGAGCTAATGAGGTTGAAATATTTCTATAAATTTTCTTTCAGCACCTTGATAAATAAAACCCTAGCTAAGCAATCATGCTAACATTCTCGCCAATAAATACATTCAGACCAATAAAACACATTCACGCTAATAAATACATTGTGGCCTATAAATACATTCATGCTAATGATTTATTCATTCTACGCATTCACATTAGAGGAAAGTACTCGATATTCCTTTCTCCTTTATAATAATTGAACTAACCTAATTGTGTGAAGTACTGGATATTACTTCACCCAGATTCACCTAACCTAACTACTAACCTAAATTTTATTGTTTAGATTATATCTCTCAAATAAGCAAATAGCCTTCTTAAGCAAGGAAGGATTCTCGGCATCGAGGGCACCTCGGTCTTCTTTCACCAATAAGTAGGTGCCCATGGGTCATGCATGTGCGACCAATCCTTAGCCTCGTCAGAATAACTGATTCATGCCGCGGGTGATTTTCTACTAGCATTTCGCACACATAGCTTAATAAATTTTAATTTTACATTTGTTCTGTCCCACTGAATTTGCCATTTTTTATTTAAACAGTTCGTATTCTAAAAAATATTGTAAATACAAGTCCCCCCCCCCCGCCCCATAATATCAGCATGACAATTTAACATTCGAAGCCTATTACCAGTTTCAATTGCTTTTCTTGAATTCAATTAGGAAATCCATTATTTATAAACATTACTGTCACTGCTATTAATACAGTAACTACAAACTTAAATTAACAAGATGCAGATTTATAATTAAAAAATCTTCTGTTCATTTAAAATGTCAAAATGGTTTACCCTTTTTAAATATGGGGGGAAAAAAAAGAAGGGCTACGCAGCATTAATACAGAGCACTAATAACAACAGTAGGTAAGGTCTGTAATGTTGTATAAATAATTAAATGTTCCACTGTAATGTCTGCAAAGTAGAAAAAGCACTCCGGAACACCTGTGAGCTAAATTATTCATCTGCAACTAGAATTTCTCTCTATATTACATTTCTGTCAGTTTTTGTTTACTAAAACTTTAACTGGATATCTAATTATGTGAAGCTTAAACATTAAATTTTATTTGAATATGTATATTGTTTCCTACGTTTTAACAAAACTTTTTTATAACAAAATGTTTAAAACAAAAATTGCCAAAAGCTAAATAACAACTTTTTTACGTTTGGTAAATTTGTTTTATTAAAGGAGCTTATTTGTTTGTTTGTTTGTTGTTTTTTTTTAATGTTTGTCATTGATTTATGGAAAGAGTTTCGATATTGCATTATATTAGATTATTTTTATCGCAAAAACGCTGAGTAACAGTGATATAGTCATTCTGTTAAGTCTTGCCAATAACTCAACGTTTTAAAATCTTGGAAGGCAAAGCAGCAAATCTCATCTTGTCTTGATTCCTCCTCAGATTCTTTTACATTAAAACAAATCTTCTCACTAAATCATCAGTTTTGATGTTCTCTTACTAATATTTCCTTTTTAATGAATATATCTAAACTAAATATAAAAAAAAAAAAAAAAAAAAGAAACAACTAAATGAATAAACAAGTCGATAATATGGTATAAACAAATGATCACTAATTACAAACAATAACCAATTACAGTGAACAGACATAAGAAATGAAAATTAATAATCTATTTAATATCGTAGTAGTAATGTAGAATTTAACGTAGAACTTAAGAGAGATTGTTTGGATAGTTCCGTGGCAATTAGCAATATTGTATGGCGCTGTCCACTGACCTGGATTTACGCTAGGAATTACTGGGTGATAAATTTCTTAACCACTAATTTAAGAGGAATTTTAGTGTAACTTTCACATGGTTGTGTGTGTGAGTTTCTCTCTAGTTTTACATTGGCCAACATCAGATTGGGTTTAAAATAAGATGGAATTCCTACAGTTGTCTACCTTTCAGTTTCACCATACTATGTACTATTTTCTTACTATAACTAGTTATTGTAACTTTATATAAGGTGCTCACAGTATATTTTTTTTAATTCTTTCCGCATAAATTTTAAATTATTACATATTAAATTGTTTATATATTAAATCAACATTTCTTCTATGCATCTGTTTGTCCAGTCCAAATCCTTATTCACTTTAGATATGATTTAATTGAGGTTAAATTCCATGTCAATCAACTGCGAAGATTTTTGCCAGCAACGTGCAGTGTGTGAAAGCCATACGTGTGACAACCCAACTTGAGCCGCCATAAAGAATAAATAACACACACAAAAAATGGCGAAAATATGGCCACATTATATTAAAGCAAAGAAATTAAAAGAAACTGTTTTTTTTATTTATTATTTTTGAGGGAAATTTACAACTGTAAATACTACTCATTAAGTAAATATGGTTGAACTGACTCTATTACAGATACATGTCATGAGGGTCTTGCGGGGGATATCTCCTAGTAGAGGTCCTTCCAAGCACTATTCCACTTTCACTGGCCAACAGCAGTTTCGGAGAGATGTCTGTGATAGTAGATGCGAATAATCTCTGAACGAAGAGATTAGGATGGATAGTGGTGGAATCATGGAGTTTTTGGTAAGCATTTGACTAGTTGGGATAAAAAGGAACATTTCGGTCCATATGGACATATGGATGGTAATATTAGAAACATAAAATGGGGCGTTTGTGATTCGACCAAGGGCTTTGGATTGGAATGATTGGATACCATAGGAATTAGAATGCTTAGTTGAACCTCAACCCTCGCATCCTTATGTACAGAGGAATTTTATTACTGGGTTATAAATCAGTCGTTTGTTGTTCTGGGAAAATTTAAAATGCCTGTTAAGTAGCTTCGAGAGAAGTTTGTAACGTTGACTGAGGTCCAGTCTTTTCAGTCTGGTATGTGGTTCCACGTTTAAGTTTGTCTAAATACAATCCAAGGTATCGTAATCTGATCTCAGATATATTATTTACCCATGGAGGAGGATAGGCGGTAGCCTAGCATAGCGAAGAGTAAAAGTAATCAGAGATATTTTCCGTGATAGCCTGCATCTTTTTGTGGTCATCGACCGGATTATGGCGTTCGCCCATCATCAAGATGTTTTTGTCCAACAGTATGATAACATAGACTTGCACAGAGCAAATTTACTTGATACACCTGTACAAGTCTATGTAATCACACTGTTAGACAAAAAACATCCTGATGATGGGTGAACGCCCGAAACCAATCGATGACCACAAAAAGTAAAGGTAATGTTCTAGCTTTAGGCGGGTTTTACATTAATTCGCCATTTCGTCAACATTTCTGTAAGGGGTTCATATGAGTTTGGAGGGCTCTTCAGGCAAGGGCGCCGTATTGATGTTATGGGTCGCAGGTGAAAAGGATTGTTTCGGGATACGTAGGTGTAAAGAAGGTATATAGCACACGAGCTAGGAAACTTCCTTGCAGTACACTACCAAGGATTTGAAATATGGTAGAACTGAAGGAACCAAAGCGAATCCAGAAGGAGGCGATTGAAGTGGAAAGGGCTTTAGGATTAAGTAGTAAGTAAATTGGAGCACACCTTCAAGTTTCCACAGCAACTCAGGTGCCACACTCCACAACTGCCTGGGAGATGTCGAGAAACACACCGCTCAAGGGTCGAGAAAACTACTCTTCCAATGACATTTCACAGCTATGAATGTATAGAAAATTGAGTATAAATTTCAAAAATTATTTAAATCATGAAGTATAAAAATTAGACATTGTAATGTTGCACAAACTCACCTATAAAAATGTATACTTAAGTATAGATTATGTTTGATTGAATAATAATTAGAGTATTGAAAGTTTGGAAAGAAATGTTAAAAATAAAAAAAAAACCTTTTAGAGGCCAAATGTCAAACACAACAAATGACAACATGTACAAGATGTTATTTATTTACTTTTTAAGTAAAAATGGAAGTTCCCAGCTAGCAGGTGAAATAGTAATGGAATGTTTCAATTATAATGAAAGTGTGTTACGGTGTAGTTAGAAGTAGATTTAACAAAGTGATTTTTCATCAACCTGTTGAGATCGATCTGGAAACATTCTAGTTCTGAAAGTTTGATATATATGTTGAAAGAACTGCAAGAAAATTACTGTAACAGCCACATAAAACTTTTTTTCTCTTTTTCCAATTTTTATTGGTTATTTCTTCTTTATTTTATTACCGAATTACCAGGGCAACAAAAAGTCCTCAAAAGAAATGTTAGCTTGTTTAAACATTACCCGAAAATGAAACTATTTGAATTAATTATAGAATTTATATTAAATTATGGTATTAAGAAAAAATAGATTCATGAAATTGTTTTTTTGAAATAGATTAATGAAATTGTATTTAATCCTTTCAAAATAAACTAAAAGGTACATAACTTTTTACTTTCTCTTACTCCTAGTAAGAGGAAGTATTGTAATCGTGTCAAATTTTCGATATCGAGTTTTCACCGGAAATATCCGTTTTGAGGTCCCCTGAGTCCAAAAAAGTGGTTTTTAGCAAATGGTCTGTGTGTGTGTCTGTGTGTCTGTGCGTCTGTGTATGTCTGTGAACAGCATAGCTCAAAAACGAAAACCCGTAGAAAGTTGAAACTTGATATTCCGTCTAGGTATCATCATGGCATCTGACAGTGGGTCACCTGTCAAAATTCCTCAACCGGAAGTACCACTTTACTTAGTGGTTTTTTTACGTTTTTGCAATTTTCTCAAAAATGCCTCCAATGATTTTCTTCAAACTTGCTATATCAACTACACATACAAAGAGCTACAACTTTTATTTGAAACATTTCTCTGGGAAAATTCATTTAAGGCCACTTATGGGGGAGGGTGGGGTTCGATATTGGGTTTTCACTGGAAATATCCGTTGTGAGGTCCCCTGAGTCCAAGAAAGTGGTTTTTAGCAAATGGTCTGTGTGTCTGTGTGTCCGTGTGTCTGTGTATGTATGTGAACAGCATAGCTCAAAAATAAAAAACGTAGAAAGTTGAAACTTGATATTCCGTCTAGGTATCACCATGGCATCTGACAGTGGGTCACCTGTCAAAATTCCTCAATCGGAAGTACCACTTTACTTAGTGGTTTTTTTACGTTTTTGCAATTTTCTCAAAAATGCCTCCAACAATTTTCTTCAACCTTGGTATATCACCTACACATACAAAGAGCAACTTTTATTTGAAACATTTCTCTGGGCAAATTCATTTAAGGCCACT
>JAAEAF010002855.1:0-44150 GCA_011037195.1 Triatoma infestans | reverse complement strand
TCCGCAGAGCATAGAAAAAACTGCCTTCTCGACAGATACAGGGCACTACGAGTTCCTCCGCATGCCCTTCGGTCTGAAGAATAGCCCAAGCACATTTCAAAGAGTAATTAATAACATTTTACGGGGTATCCAGAATGAGAAATGCTTAGTATATCTAGACGATATAATTGTATATTCCACAAGTCTAGTAGAACACATCCAGCGGTTACGAGAAGTTTTCGAAAGATTAAGAAAAGCTAATTTCAAAATTCAGCTTGATAAAACGGAATTTTTAAGGAAGGAAGTGGCATATTTAGGTCACATCGTAACCTCAGAGGGAGTGAAACCGAATCCCGAAAAAATAAAAGTAATAAAAAATTATCCAATTCCCAGAACAGCTAAAGAAATCAAGGCATTTTTGGGTCTTCTAGGCTATTATAGGAAATTTATTAAAAACTTCGCGAGTATAACCAAACCAATGACCAGATGTCTAAAAAAATCCGCAAAAATTGACATTAATAATGAAGAATATATAGCCTCCTTTGAAACTTGCAAGAACATACTTTCCAATGAACCCCTCCTACAATATCCCGATTTTGAAAAAGAATTTACCTTAACTACGGATGCTAGCAATTTTGCCATTGGAGCAATATTAAGTCAGAATAAAGACGGCGCTGACCTTCCGATAGCGTACGCAAGTCGGACATTGAACGACAGCGAAACCAGGTACTCCACTATAGAGAAAGAATTATTAGCTATAGTGTGGGCCACTAAATACTTTCGCCCATATCTTTACGGCCGAAAATTCAACATCTTTACTGACCATAAACCCTTACAATGGCTGTTTTCCATTAAAGAGCCAAACTCAAAATTACTAAGGTGGAGGTTGAAATTAGAAGAATTCGATTATAAAATAGTCTATAAAAAAGGAAAATCGAACCAAAATGCTGACGCACTATCTAGAATTCAACTAAACATGAATGACCACAACAAAGGAAATTTCAACAACAACTCTAACGAAGAAGAAGACGATCCTGATCAGTGGATAGCTGAATTAGTAAGAACACATCTACCAGAATTGGAAAATCAATCAGTAATGGCCAATATAGATGAAAATGAAACCCCTGGAGAGGACATAGAAATAGTGGAAGAAGAAGAAAGTAGCGACGATCAAACGGTACATTCTAATTATGAAGGAAACACTATAATAACAATACCTGTAATAGACGAGCCAGTTAACGTTGGAAGAAATCAAATCATTTTATCCTTAGTTAACTATAACCCACGAAAAGTCAAAATACAAAAAATATTTACCAATAGAACTAGAATAATAGTGGAAATATCCCAGAATAACTTTGAGAAAGACATCGTAGAATTTGCAAAAGAATATTTACTACCAAACATAAAATACTGTCTCTATTTCGAAAGTAATTTCTATGAAAAATTCACTCCAGTAATAATGAAGTATTTCAAGACCTCGCAACTCCAGTTATTTAGATATACAAAGAAATTATTAGATGTAATGTGCGAAGATGATGCATATGAAATAATTGACAATTACCATGTTGGGAAAAACAATCACCGAGGAATTCAAGAGACCTATGAACAAATAAGAAGAAAATATTATTGGCCCAATATGAGAAACTATATCCAAAATGTCATAAACAAATGTGAAGTATGCTTAACCACCAAATATGAAAGAGCCCCTTTAAATCTAGAAATGAATTTAACGCCCACAGCCTCTAAACCTCTGCAAACAATTCATATAGATAGCTTCACTCTCGATGGCACTAAATTTCTAACCATAGTAGATAGTTTTTCAAGATATGCTCAAGCCTATCGAATTGCAGGTGCACAAAGTGTAGAAATAATTAACAAACTGCTGAGTTATTTTACCCACCATGGAATACCAGAAACCATAATCTCAGATAATGGTACAGAGTTTAATAATAGTCTAATAAAAGAATTGATGGCACTACATAAAATAAAAATTCATTTCACCAGTACTCAGCATCCCCCATCTAACGGAATGGTGGAACGAGTACATTCCACACTAATAGAACATATTAGACTTCTGAATAACCGGCCAGAATTTAAGAAAGATACTATGGAAAATAAATTAAAATATGCTATCTTAGCTTATAACAACAGCATCCATTCGGTTACAAAATTAACTCCATTTGAAATTTTATATGGCCACATTAACCCAAATTCCCCATTCGATATCGATATTAATACACAACTAACAAACGACTACATCCACCAGCATAAAGAAAAAACTAAATTATTATACGAACGAATTAAAGAAACTAATCAAAAGGTAAAGGAAAATATTCTAACAAAACGAAATATTAACAGGGAACCCCTTCCGGAAATTCCTTCCGATATCTATGTAAAAACTATGCAAAAACAAAGCAAGACCAAAAATAAATATAATAAAGAAACTGTAAAATCAATAAACAGAGACTTAAAAACTGCTCAGATCGAACCCAGACACCACAACACAAAACAAAAAATACACCTTTCTAAAATCAAAAGGCCCCGAAAACCAGAAGATATTCGTCCCACTGTTGCGAATGAATTTAATCCTTGTTCAAATCCTGTTCCAGGTCCTTCCTGTTCCTCGAAGGAGTCATGATAGGAGAAACAGTGATAAAGAACATTACGTATAACCATGGGATTATTCCCATAGATTTAGGCTTAGCACAATTAGAATTCTCCCACCATACCTTCATTCATTACTTTAGCTTAAAAGAAGTTTTCACCCAGCTAGACAATATGGAGAATTATTATAAAAATTTATCAGGAAAATTCTATGCCAATAATAATATAAATCTAGGTGCAATTGAATTTATCTCTGACAATGGTGCTAAACTTAGAGACATACTCAATTATTTTAAGCTCATTAATCATACTAGAGAATTGATAGAGGAGAAATTAGAAGTAGTTACCATAAGAAACAATATTAAGTCAAAGACGAAAAGAGGGTTAGTCAATGGATTGGGATCAATTGTAAAACTCATTGCGGGTAATTTAGATGCCGATGACGGCCAAAGGTATGAAAATTTAATAGAAAATTTAAAGCATAATCAAGAAAATATTGAGAGTCAACTCTCTTCACAATATTCTGTTAATGTAGACATTATTAAACAATTTAATAGTACCATAAGTGTAATTGAAGATAATTTTAAAGAATTAAAGGAGAAGTTATTAGCTATAAATCAAAAATTCAATGACTATGTAGAATTAGAAAAATTAAAAGATTCCTTAATTCAGTTGGATATTGTATATACTGTCATATTAAGTTTAGTGAGTGACATGGAAAATTCTGTAACATTTTGCAAATTAAAAACATTGCATCCTAGTATTATTTCCACTAAAGAGTTATTTTTAGAAATTAAGAAAATCTCAGTTTACTATGCTAATAAGCTACCATTAGAAATAAAGTTTGAAAATATATTAGAATTAGAAAAGTTAATTAAAGTAGATTGTAAAATTAGTAAAGATGAAATAATTTATTTCTTGCAACTACCAATTGTGTACGAAACTGAGTTTCATCTCTATGAATTATATCCAGTACCATCTAGGTTTGAATCAGGTTATGTGACCATAATTCCGAAAGTTAAATATTTCTTAAAGCCAATTAAAAGAACTGATGAATGGCAAATTGAAGGGTTAAACAATAACTGTAATAAAATTAAATCAAAATTCCTATGCTCATCAGAACAAGTGTCTCATCAAGAACTGACCTGTGAAAAAACAATCATTCAATCAGGCGACACAACAAAATGCAAGTACACCGCTTTGAAAATTCCTGAGAATTTCATCAACTGGATACCACAAATGGACCAATACTTAGCAATATTTCCTGAGAAAGAAACCTTGAAGGTGGAACATCAAACTGGAACTACCATGGAGGAATTACAAGGAGTCTATCTAATTAGCCCAAACAAATGTAAGATTACCTACAGAAATAAACAATTACTACATTCAAGCAAAATAGTAGGACGCCCAAAATTTTTAAGCGGAATCAGATTCGAACTACAAACTCTCAACTCCCTGAAGTCACAGTAGAACTTAAACATTTGGAGCAAATCAAGGTAAATAATGCTTGGCCAAATCCCAAAAGGACATCCATTACTACAACTATTAGCCTCTGGACGCTACTCCTTTATGGCATTTCAACTATGGGTATCCTATACATAGTATATCAGTGGCTCTACAAGAGACGCCAGCGATCATCCAACACCACAGCCGCTGCCAGCACTCAACATCCTCCGGAAGTTTCATCTAGGGGTGGAGGAGTTATAGTGTAAAAGGTTGCTGATTTAACATAATAATTTATATGACATAGTTAGAATTACAGATGTTATAAATATTGCAAGGTTAGTTCTAAGTTCAGTTCTAGTTAAGACTCCCTGCTGTATAGAACTCAAATTAGTGCGTAAGTCAGCTTGTAATAAATAAAAATTGTTTTTTAAAAAGTGAATATTTTTAATATTACATATAATTTATATTAAAATTATTATAATTTTAATATAATTATATTACATATATTTAAAAAATCTCGTGTGAAACACTCACACAACTTTCTCTTACACCAGTCCACAAAATTATAATTGAAAATTTTGTATAGTTTGTGTACCAAATTTAATGAAATTCGTCGAAAACTGTAAACTGTAATAGAGCACACTTCCGTTTTACTAATTTTCTTGAAACTTGGAATTTTGGCGTATCTATTTATTTCTAATTAATTTTATTTGGATAATAGAATTGTATAATCAACTATATGATAGCACTTTAGAGAAAAACTCTCCTATAAAGTGTCCTTAAATGAATTTTCCCCGAGAAATGTTTTAAATAAAAGTTGTAGATCTTTGTATGTGTAGTTTTACTTTGTACTTGGAGTAAGAGAAAGTAAAAAAAGTATTTAACGATTGGTCTGTATGTGATTGTGTTTGTTTCTTGAAATTTGAAGGAAATTGGAATAGCGGAAGTTGCCATTTTACATTGTAAGTTTTCGAGTTATATTTTTCACGAAAATGACTATAACGATTTCCATTAAGCTTAGTATTCACTAATTGCCCAGATAAAAAGCTATCAATTTATTTGAAATTTATATATATATATATTAAATATATATATATATAATGTTTTAAATAAAAGTTGTAGATCTTTTTATGTGTAGTTTACATGGGATGTTTCAAGAAAATCGTTGGAGCCATTTTTGAGAAAATATCAAAAAAGTAAAAAAAAATTATTTAGTAATGTAGTTAAAGTAAACGCACTTCCAGTCATTCGATTTTTTATATATATAAATCGACTTTTAAATAGTTTTGCGGAATTAGTGACGTTAAGTTGCAAATAAATGTTATTAGCGCTCATTCATTACTTCCCCATCTGTCTGGGTTGGGTAGATTGATACGTGTACCCCACCACCTCCATATTTACGTTGGGACAAAAATGAGGAAAATTTGAAATTAAAAGTAAATGTGTCTTTTCTTATATAATTTTGTATTATCAGGAGTATTATTATTATTCGGGTGCCTAATGGCGTGGGACCTAAGCCCATGTGGCTTTTATCCCCCCAATAATCAGGAGTAAGAGAAAGTAAGAGAATCTGTGTTTCACACCAGATTTTTTTTTTAATATTGAGGACATACAACTGAATTTGTTAATTGAATTTTAAGGAATTTCAAGGAATTCAGCGAAATATATTATTCAACTGGTTCTAATTATGTCGAAGTAGTTTCCCTGTAACTTAAGTTATATATAGACTTAAGAAAGTAGAGTATTCGCACATTATTTAATAAAAATAAAGGCTTGTTTTAATAGAGTTTATTACGCCAATGTAATAAAAGCTGTGATCATTACAGAGAGGATTTAATTTAATGAACCCCTTACAAGTTATTCACAACAATTAAAAATTATCTCACTCTCTCTCACTCTCTTTAAATCCATTAATACTTTATTTTCATTAATATTACACAATTCTAAAAATAACTATATTCTTTTAAAAAATATTTTATTGCTGCTAACATTC
Source organism: Triatoma infestans (assembly GCA_011037195.1). Lineage (NCBI taxonomy): Eukaryota > Metazoa > Arthropoda > Insecta > Hemiptera > Reduviidae > Triatoma > Triatoma infestans. The sequence continues at coordinate 38,128 of JAAEAF010002855.1, read as the reverse complement.
AGTGAGATCTTATCAGCGTAATTGACTTAAATAATAAAATTTTTCTTGGAAATTATATATTCACAATTCCATTTATTTTTTTAAACAATTGTATCCAATTAATAAAAGTTTGCTGAGAATCTTCTTCCAGACATTTTAACTTGAAGAGGAAAATGAAATTAAGTGCTGAAAGTGTGCAAAACAATCCCCCACTCCTAAAACTGTGCCTGTTTGGTAAACAAAAAATAAAAATAAAATAAATCGTGAGATTTTATAAAAAAAAAAAAAAATATTACTAATTGAATTAGAGAATAGTACAACTCGAAGCCAATTAAGATTTCTGCTTCAATTTCCATAAATCTCCCAATTATTTTATGATAACAAGTACGATATACATTATTTTTTATTTTTTTTAATTAATTTAAGGCGCGGCAAAAGTTAGTAAAGTGTTTGCTTATTACGTAAGTAAATGTAAGAAATGACATTTAAGGTGATTTAATCATTAACATATTATTTTGGCTACGGAGTTTCAAAAATGTACTACATCTTTTTGGTCCACTGCGTTTGGGAGTGTTAAGTCTCCCGCAAATAGTTTAAAACATTCGCCCTGAAGCCTTAGGAATTGCGAGCTGGTTACTTGTCAAAAGAGAATGGACTATATTGGAAAATTAGGGCAAACCAAACCATTACGCATAGAATCACATTTCATTTTATTAAATTTCAATAATCAATACATAATAGAAATTAAACTGTACTGCTATAAATTGTAATTTTTACTATGGTCAGAGCCTATATTACGAAAGATAGAACTGAATTTTTTAACACACCGGTACAAAGGTATATATGACGTCATAACCTTTTTTTCCGGATCCAATTCGAAGTTCCTAGTTCATTAAATATTTTAATGTTGGTACCTGTGGCTCGTCCGGCCGGCCTATACGAAGTTATGTTTGCTTGTAGAATGAGCTGGAAGAGTATGAAGCGACGGGGCGCTTGGTAGCGGCTGGGCGCTGAAAGGGCGAGTGGGCGTCTTGGTAATCGTCCTGAATACGGAAATTTCTCTGGTGGGCGGTAAGACCGCAGAGAGATCTAAACTAATCAAGTATTGATAATTAGAACTTTTCCAACTGCATCCAGCTGAGCGGCAGACAGACTAAAAATAGACACGTAATCTAGTACAGCTTGGCCAAGACTGACTGTAGCTCCGCTCAACTTCAAACGTCCAAAGTCCTCTTGTTTGATTGATGTTGTACACTGCAGTAGTGGGGATTGTTTATATTACATTAAACTTGATATTTACAAATTATTATTACTCTAAATTAATCGAGGCTTTAACAGGGAGGTTTATTATTTTTTTTTCTCTCGCCCACGACAACCTAATGGGTAATATAATGGAGCCCTAATTCTTCCCTTCCAAAAACTCCTATCACTCCAAACAGCTTCACGGAGCCCTTGCACTGCTATTCCTTCTTGGACATCCATCATCCATCTCGCTTGTTGGGCCTTCCTCGCTTCCTTCGTCCACTTGGCTTGTTATCTAATATTTTCCTCGGCCATCGCTTATTATCCATTCTCTCAACAAAAACCGTACCAGAGTAATCTTGTTTCGATTGAAAACAAGAGATTTTTTTTTCTGCAACATACGCGATTCCTTATTTGGACATTTGGAATTCGTTGCAAAACACAAAACACCGCAGCTTCTTTTCCAAAATTCCATTTTTAGGAATAAGAGCTTCTTAGCCGATTTCTTTTTTTATTGTCTAAGTTAAAGCAGGCATAAAGGGGTTGTACCCAAAAGAAATTGATTCTGGTTTATTTTGCAGCATTTTTTGTAGTTAAAATGTTTTACGGGTTGATCCAATGTTATTTGCGCTCTCTTCTGGACTAGAATACCTTTAACTACCTACCTGGGTATTTTTGTCCTTGGTACGTGTATCCCACTCACCTCTACATTTATCTTTGGACAAATGGATAGAATTTTGAAGTTAAATAAAAATTTGTCATTGTATATATACCTAAATATGTAAATTAACAGGAGTAAGCAATTTATTACAGTAATAAAGTACATTTAGATTTAATGCTTACTAAATATAATGAACATTATTAACAAATTATATGTGTGATATTATTAATCTGTTCCACAGTTTTACAAGTCCTCCTATTACATTTTAATTAGTTTTAATTACCTGGGAATTTTTAAAGTATTTTTATCATCTACTGCATTATTAAAGGTTCTTTATTTCACGTAATTTTTTGTATTTATGTTGTGTTTTATTGTATTTTTTTTTTAAACAAAAATTCATTAATAAAAGTGTCATTGTTAATTTACATTATGGGGTTTTATATTCTCTTTATAAAGATTAAGAACAAAACAGAATAAATTACCTCTGATTTATGTAATTGGATTACATTGAATTACATGTTTTTGAGCATCGTAATACTAAAATAGATATTTCATTTTAATGGAGCTTTCAGAAAATTAAACCTTTTATGCTTTTACTTTTCCTATTGTAGAATAGAAAAAGTATCAAAAATATTTGGATACATAAATAGCAAAGTTCAAAAATTAAATATCTCAGTTCATTCAGATTTGATTTTCTGTTAAGCTATTGCATATAAGTGCCTCCCAAAATAAATTTCGATTAAAATCAATCAATCAATGAGCGGATATCAGTTTTTTTTATCGATTTTCAAAAAAAAAAAAAATTAAAAAAGTACTCTTTGATATTGAACTGAAGTTTTGATTACCGACCTTGGCCTTAGATTTTTATTTAAGTATTTAATATGAGTATTAGGGGTACAATGCGGAAAAAATTATTTTCTGGACACTAAATCTGCCAAACGTTCTCCATTGAAGTTGCATTCTTGGAGTCTAGCCTGGAAGTTTCGCATGACCTATCGCCGCATAATGTGACAAGTAGTGCCGCAAGCTTCCACAATACAATTCACCAATGTGTCACTTATTCCAAGGCGTAGGGCATGTTGTCTGGCTGATTGGCATGGACTTCTACCGATCGGCTGTTGATCATGCTGCGGTGTTTTCAGGGGTCCTTACACTCCCGTCTCACTTTTTTAGATATCTAACCAGTTCGCTCGAGTTTGTTTGTCCACGTTTGAATCGCATTATCTGATGGAACAGGCGGTATGTTAAAATGACGTAGAAAAGCATGTCGCGTTTGCATCAAACTCTCACCATTTTGATAATATGCTTTCACTGCTTAGCCACGTTGTTAACCCGTCCAACGATCCATTGTAACTGAATGGTAGGCCGTGCAGATGGTGAGGGGCCAGTAACCTTCATCCCCACCATTTCCCTATTGAGTCTACAGCCACCTAAAATCATCCCGTTTCACTGGACCCTATATGTTTGCAATCCACGACATCCAAACGGTTGTTTTGGACGTGAAGTTCACCAAAGCTTATGAATATTTACTTTCACTTGTTACTTTAGTATCCTTGGCATCCCTGCGTTTGTCCAATCCTAATAACATGGACAACACTTTGCGCTGTCACTTCTAAACAATCACACTATACTGGGGGATCTGAAGTGGTAGTTGAAATATGCAACTGTTTGGTATCAGTCTATCCATAATCGTCGAACTCTGAAGTCAAGATATTGTTATTTGTTGCAAAAGGTGAAAAGTGATATAACGACCTGGAAATCCAATTATTAAACACTCTCCAAAAACACTTCACACACAAAAAAAAATATTGGTGTTTTTTCAAAAAATAACACTCACACAACTTTCTCGTACTCCAGTTCTCAAAATGATAATTGACAAATTTTATAGTTTGTGTACCAAATTTAATGAAATTCGTCGAAAACTGAAAAAACTGTTCAGTAAAAGCGCACTTCCGGTTTACTAATTTTCTTGAAACTTGGAATTTCAGCCATCCATTTATTTCTAACTAATTTTGTTTGGATGATAGAATTGTATACTTATAATAATAGTTAAGAGAAAACATAACCCTCCCGCCCAAAAGCCCCCTTAAATGACCTTACCAGGGAGAATGTTTCAATACAGCTGTTTTTGAACAGCTAGCACAAACACACACACACACACACACACACACACAAATTTTCTAAAAGCCTTTTTGGACTCAGGGGAACAGCAAAAGGTATTTCCGGTGAAAAAGATACGAACCATTTGGCCACAACTACTTCCTCTTACAAGGAGAAGGGCTAAGCAGTGAAAGCAATAATCAAAAAATGGTGGAGTTGATTCTGTCCGCGACGTGCTTTTCTCCGATAAGAAAGTAAAATAGCGTTGCGGCGATATATAGCGTGGCAGACTTGCTAGTTTCTGGTGAAACTGGTATATTATAACTAAAATGTTTTATACGCTTCAGAATAATCTACAATACTACTTCTTTTATTGATGGTAGTAAGACGTTTCTCGAAGTTATTGATGAACCTCTGTTGTGGTGGGATAGGTATTGTGACATTGTCTGCGTATCAAACAGCTTGTTGTAACGTCACTGATGTTACATATTTGTTACTCTTTTCAACTTATAGTGCAATTTTGAGTTAATGTTGCAGTCTAGAAAACTCTAATACAGTTGAAATTTAATAGTAGATTTAATTGATTTTTTTTTAAGACTTACATGGACATTGTTATGCAAAACATTTAGGTTTTTCACGTCAGTAGTTTGCTATAAACCAACTTTTCATACATATTTCAATAGGCTTCTTCAAGGTAGTTTTGATTTGATTGCTAATCAACATTGACAAGAAATACGGTGGGTAGCTTTAGAGGAGCAAGCAAGAGAGAGGCGGAACCTGTTTTTCCTATCATTTTGCATGTGAGTGGCTGTAGGTAGTGGGCTGGGCTTAATTTTCCCTTCCATCCAGATAATTCGCTACAACAATACAATTTTGTGAGAAGGAAAAATCTACAACATTTGTAATTAAGATAGATTAGAGATTAAGCTCCGCCCCTTTTCTGCTTGCTCTACCTATCCTGTTTCTTGTCAGTATTGACTTAGCATTCAAGTCAACACTAATCTGAAGAAGCCAATTGCAATATGGGTCAAACGTCCGTTTATAACAAACCACTGACATGGTTTCAATCCGAAGACCCAAGTGTCTTGCGCAGAGTTAGCGTCTCAATCATCAAGAGAGCCTAATATTAATATTTACTTCAGACATCCTGAATTAATTTTCAATTTTCATTCGAACATATTTCCATAAAAATTCATTTGAAGAAAATATTCTGAAAAAGCTCTGATAAATAAATTTTCCTAAAATAAAATAAACCTAAAAAAAAAAAAACAAGAAGATTCACAAAATTAAATATATAATCAAAATTCCGTTTTTGTATGAAATTAAGGTAGAAAGAAAAAAAATCGTATGTATTTTTTCACACAGCCTGTATGAAAAAAATGTATGATTGAAATGTAGCCAGTCGCCATTGCTTGTTTTTGACGTTCATAATTTTTTTTTTTTCCATCTTTGTTTATTTAGTCTATACTTTTTATATCCGTATCACACACATTGAAATACATACGAATGCTACTTTTTTTAACTATATAGATGTGAGTGGATATGCAAAACTACATTTTTTGAATTAATATTTATGTTTATTTAGACATTAATTTTTTTTTAAATAATTAAAAAAGTAATTCTAATAAAAAATTATTATTAATAATTAAAGTATTATTAATAATTTAAAGGAGAAGAAAGGAATTATAAATTCTCCTGTTTTTTTCCCCCCCAAATTTATATGGTTACATAATTTAAAAAGTTCATCAATGTTATTTGAGAAAGTAAGCGTAAAATTTCAGTCACTGAAATAATAAAAAATAAAAGTATTTTTTTTTTATTGTTCAGTAGGAGAGATTTTCTTTTACATTATCTAGAGATTAGATTCTTGATCTAATTTTCCTTCGTCAATTTAAGCAAATTGAACTTCCTGTAGAAAATAGTGTAATTCTATTCTTTTCTGTATCTTTAGTATTTTCCAAAAAAAGAAATGCATCTCCAATTGAAAGTTTAATAGAAATGTCTAAATTTCTTGTTATTTATTTCTTTGTCTCTTACTGCAGGAACAGAAAATAATTTGCAATTGTAACAAATTTTCTAATATTGAATGTTTCAGTTCGTACAATTTTTTAAATATTAATAGTTTTTTATTTATGTTATTCAAACTAGTCTACAAATATCAACTGAAAAAGACATAAAAGTTTTTCGTAAGAACCACATATTCGAAGCATTTTTCGGTGAAAAATGAGCCCAAAATCATTCTAGATTAATTAGAATAAACCTTTTGAAAAAAAAAAAAGCTAGTTAAAAGTGGAGTTGAATAAAAAAAAATCGGATGTGAAACACTCACACTATTTTCTCTTAATCCAATTATTACATATCTCTCAAATAGAAAACCCAACAATATTTTTACATAAGTTAATGACAATATGAATGAATGCAAAATTAAGTGGATAAAAATACGAACTTGTCAATATTTCTATTTATCTACGAGTACTGTATAGTATATACGAGTATATCTGAAACGTTGCCAATTGTATACAAGTTGCTCTCTCCCCCCCACTATAAGCTCAATAAGCTTTTCTTGTTCCAACCTTTTACCATATAATGCAAAAATAGAAACTAAACACATAATAGATCAATGAATGGATAGAAAATGGCACTGTTTTCTAATATTTGAAGTCTTATTGTTGAAGAAAAAAGTTTTTACTTTCTCTTACTCGTATTAAGAAAAACATAGCGATCGTGTCAAATTTTCGTATCGATTTATCACCGGAAATACATGTTTCGAGGTCCCTCAGAGTACGCAAATATGTTTTTAGCTAATGGTCTGTACATGTGTGTGTGTGTGTGTGTGTAACCACAAAGAAAATATCTCAAAAATGAATAGTCGCAGGAAGCTCAAACTTGGTATTCCTTCCGTTTACCACTACCACTACCGCATCTGACCCGAAGATTTCCGTCTAAATCCATCAACCGGAAGAGCCACTTAACTGAATGTTTTTTCCCTCAGTTTTTCGCGATTTTTTCCAAAATGGCTCCAACGATTTACTTTAAACTTTTATGGTGTAATGGTTATGTAACTGGGAGCTCCACAGTTCAAGTCCCGCTTATAACTGCTAAATTATAAGCAGCTAATTATAGCTGATTATAATTTTTTAAGCTAATTATAATTAACTGTTAAAAAAAAATGTTAATAGCAGAGTAGGTGCTTCCGCCACTATCAGCGAAACCTAATTACATAGTTGGACATTAAGCCCATCTGAAAAAATTAGGCATTCATTTACTTTTTGTTAAAGAACAATATCGTACATACAATTAAAAAAAAATGGGTACAGTATCCTTTATTATGTCCAGTGAAGATAGATGCTCACGTTCTCCCAGGGAGGCATCTCCATTACTTCCGAAAATAAAATGGACTTTCTCGTCAGGTTATTAAAAAAATATCCAAATAAATTTTAAAGGTGGCCATCCTAGGGCCCTGTTGCCTTAAGGGATGAGGGAACCAGTTGATGAGAGGATGTTGGAAAATGCGTTTAACCTCACCATGTCCGCTCTCAACTCCGGAGTCACCAGTCCCTTACCTACATTCATTTAGCAATTATAACGTTCTGTTAGGTATCTATTATTATACCTAACAACTTCAAAATTATTTGTTTAAATTACTGTTATTTTTATTTTTATTTTGGAGGTTTATAGTTAGTTATTTATAATTCGGCTTTTTAAATTTTAATTGGTATGTAAGAGATATACTGTGAAAAAAGGTTTAACATGAAAACGCTTAACATGAAAAATCGGTTAACACGAAATCATACTGCGGTCCCAACAAAATACTACGTAATTTCATACATTTTTTTTTTCTTTTAACACGAAACAAATATCGCTTAAGCCGACCAGATTTCACTTTTCAGACGAACAAAATGTAACTGTTTTCTGCAGTTACATCGTCACTGATTTTTTCGTTTTTTTTTTTCTTTAGACGGAACAAAATAAACAATGGCTGCAACTGTTGCTAGGTTTCCCACTTGACTTTGAGTAGGTAAAGACACTACCATTGTCAAAACTTTTCGGTTACTTTTTGAATTCAGTGAATTTTGTGTTAAGCTCAGCGAATTTTATGTTTTGTTTTTTTTTGTAATTTTAATACATAAACTTATTTTTTTACATGTACACTGGCATAGGAATCGAGACGAAAACAAAACCGTTATTTTATCGTTTAACACGAAATTCTTCTAAGATGTAGAAATATTTCGGTCCCCTCAGTTTCGTGTTAAACATTTTTACTGTAAATACTCCTATAAATACTCACACTCACGGCCTCACAAGCTGTGTATCACGACACACTATGCTCCCTACAACCAAATTACCCTCAACAGAAGTAAGTCAGGCTCTTAAAAATAATCTAACATCATAAAAAGAAAAAAATGGTCTTGTAGCTTACCATTTTTTCTTTGATCATAAATTTATACAAATATTTTTTTAAAGATTTCTTTTATTTTAATTTTAAGAATACCTTTTTTTTATAAATACCATCATGAAAGAACAGATTTTATTTGCAATTTACTAATCACAGATTGCATCATTGCAACAAGGATTGATGGAACAGTTCCAAAATGGTTATATTTAGCAAAAGGTAATATAACTAATTGGAGCCAGACATTTTTGTTTGATCCCATATTTAATGATGTCCAAAAAAAACAACACTTGTTTACTAAATAATATATAATTAAAAATTTGCTAAGATTTTTCTCTTGCTTCTATTTATGCAATATTAAATGACGAATTTAAATTTAATCTCATCTCTCGTAACAAAAAAAAAAAATATAGAGGCGATGTGAACGATAAGTATCATCTAACCAAGTAGGTACTAAAGGTGATTACTTGGTAGCCCAGAAGAGATAGCCCAGTGAAATTTAAAGATCACAAAATGCCGCAGAACTAACTAAAATCAATTTTTTCACATAAATTTTTCCAATAAAAGTGATAGGTTTTTATCTGCGCGCTTAGCTTTAACAAGTTTAATGAAAATCATTAAGGTCGTTTTCGAGAAAATTCACAATTAACTAAAAAAAATTTATTCCAAAAATAAAAATAACAAAGAGACGCACTTCCGGTAAACCAGTTTTCATCAATTTGGAATTCTATCAATGCTTCTAAATTGTTTGATGTATTGATAGTAGAATCACACTTTGTATTAATGTGATATTTTAAAGGAAAGCTTTAACGCTACTATTTCCCCTCCAAGAATCCCCCATGAAGTCAATTTTCCCGGGAAAATGTATCATATAAAAGTGATAGGTATTTATGCCTAGTATAGATAGTGTAATGGGTTCAGATATTGGATGTTCTCATCCCACCGGTACCATCTGTTGTAATGGGTTCAGATGTCTTGGAGAGGTGTGATGATGTGATGAATACTTGGTAGTTAGTTAGAGATTTTAGAGAGTTTTTATTCGGAATATGAATTACGAATTTACGAAATATATATATATGTATATTTTAACAATAATTTAAACGTTTGAAAAGATAAACTACAATTAATTTAAAATGATTTAAATTGTAACTAGAATGCACCAACTATAATGATTGTTAAATAATATATGTTTAAATACTTAGATAGGGACGCGCTCCGATGTATGAATTATGTCACTGGTAGAATCTTGATGTTACGCTGATGAAATACTGAAGAATAGTCCTCCCCACTCCTGTAGAGAGACACCTTATATTGCCATCACCACACATTGACAAGTCTTGTAATTACGGGTCACACTCAAACATCTCTTGCCGTGTGTTGACCCTAGTTCTTGAACAGGTGTTGGCGGTTATCAAAGGATTGTAGCCAGGTGGTCGGTCTTTAGAGTGTTTAGTTTATTGCCGTGTGTTGACCCTAGGTTTTGAATAGGTCGGCAATAGGTGATGGCAGTTATCAATGGACTGTAGCCAGGTGTTCGGTCTTTTGAGTGTTTAGTTTATTGCCGTGTGTTGACCCTAGGTCTTGAATACGTCGGTGAACAGGTGTGGCGACAGGTGATGGTAGTTATCAAAGGACTGTAGCCAGGTAATCGGTCTTTTGAGTGATTTGTTGACCCTTGTGAAAGCGGTGTGTCTTTGGCGGGCGGTCCTTTGACCGTGCACTGACCGCGACTGGCTGGCACCACTAGTTATAATTTTTATAATTAAAAATTATATATTTCTGTTATCACTCCTTCTTATTATCACATTACAATAGTAAGCGAAGTTTAAAGAAAATCATGAAGTCTTTCCCGAAAAATTTGGCGATAAACTAAAAAAACAAAAAAAATATATCAACCGGAAATGTCTGTGAATACTATTCACTAAACAAATAACTTTGGATTAAATTTTTACCCTGTAAAAACTAGTTTTTCACATTTAGGAAACCTGAAAGATTTTTTTTTTCTTATGAAAACTCAATTAAAATTGAACAATAATGGAAATTTAGCCGTCCCCCAAAAATTCGTTCAAATAACCATACGAAATAAACATATATTCCATGCGTTATAAAGTTCATAAAAATTTATATCACTATTCGTATTTAATCAAGTAGAATATTTTTCAGTCACATTAACCTAAAAAATGAAAAAAAAGAAGAAAAAAAACCAGGACGAAGTAAAAGTTTGGATGAATAAACACAACTTCTACATAAAATAGAGAGAGAGAGAGAGAGTGAGAGAGAGAGAGAGAGAAAATATAAAAATAATAAAAAATAAAAAAAATAAAAAATTATGAAAGTTTTTCTTCTGTTTATATAAATAAATATATAAATTCCAAATTTTTCGACATATGTACTTGGAAATAAATATTTTCAAACAAAGTTAATGTGCTACTTAGTATTTATATAAATATATATAGTGAACAAACTTTTCATTTACTAATTAAGGGGAACCCTGACTTAATAAAGGACAAGTATTTACGGTCAACTTTTTAATTTTTTCATTATTTGTTCAGAAATATAATTATGCTAATATACTAGTTTTATAAATAAAACAATTGGTTCGCTCCAGACGTTCTTCTTATGCTTATCGTAATAAATGACAAATTTCCTACAATCTTCAAATGTTTATTGTCTTCAATGTTTTCTCCGAAAAAAGTTTCAAATAAAAGTAATATGTCTCCGTAATGTATAGTTAGTATACGAGGTGTAATAAAACCTGATGAAGAAAATGGCAGAAAAATGGAAAAAAATCTGTTAAACAAAGTCGCGCACTCCCAACGATTCGTTTTTTTTTTTTTAAATCCGGCACTTTGTAATCTTATTTAAATTCTAATTAAAATTATATAGATAATAGAATCGTATAATAGAATAAAATGTTAGTTAGAGGAAAGTATAACCCCTACCACTCTCCCAAAACTCTTCTTAAATGATATTCCCCTACCTCCTCCCATGTTTTAAATAATGTAATAGTTAGAGACGTACTTGTACGTATAGTGTAAATAGAAAAATTAAACAATACAGTTTGTAACCGTTTTCGAGAAAAATCTTGAGAAAAAAAAAAAACTAAAAAAAATTCCTTCAGTGAAGTGGTACCTATTTCCGGTTTATTTATTTGACCAAAAACTTTATCACCGCAGCCCCTGATACCATTTAAAGAGATATCTGTAGAATGGAAGTCTAGGTAGACAAATGAGAAACATTTAAATGATATTAAGAATGTATGAAAATAGTTTAATTGGAGTTTGGTCTGTTACCTAGTACAGTGTAGACGTTTCTGTGCTAGCTCTGAATTAAATGTAAAATTAGTGGATTTTTCTTACAGTTTGAAGTGCTATTTTTTCAGTAATTACTATTTTAATTTATAATCTATTGATCTCTCGTTATATTTTTGGTAATTGTTCACAAGCGTGCCCCCAAAATGGACGACCACTAGCTATAATATAACCTACTCACTACCCACTCTTCCACACTCACATTTCTGATATTTCTGATTTATGTATTATAATGGAGTTGTTGAGGAGAGAAATTAGATTTGATTGAATGAACGAGATATGAAGACACTAGTATAATATAGCTAAGTTTACACTAACTGCACTGGACTTATAAAGAAAATGATAGAATGAAAATGATAGAATGAATGGTGAGAGTAAAGATATGACACGATGCGACGGCTGGTGTACAGTTGTATGGTTGTATATGATAGATCCCTTTAGATAGATTCCCACTGGCTTATATACACAGGTTCTCCCACTCTAGTCTGGCTAAGTCAGAAAGTAGTCTCTGTTAACCAGAGATTGCCTCTCTTCTCTCTGCTGTGGTTGCATTATCTTTGCTGTGGATGGGACCTATTACATCTTCTTTTCATCTATTCATATTTCTTTATTTCTTTCATGTTCTGATTCATTTAAAAAATTGTCAGACTAAATATAAGTCAAAACTACGAAACACAATCAGAGTTTAATTTCAAATATTATCCCAAGAACTTGTAGATTTGAATTACCGAACACTGGCTAATTAATTTGTAGAGACAGTAGACTCAGAAATTCTAAACATACCATAAATAAATGACTCATAATATGAATGAAATAAATCAATGAATAAATTAATACATATGAATGAATAAATATATCAGAAATAATAGAAATGAGAGTGGGAGTGAGCAGGTTACTGTAGTTAGTCGTCGTCCATTTTGGGGGCATGCTTGTGAACAATTACCATATTTTTTTCTTTTCATTCGTAAAAATTAACATTAAGTGTAATAAAAACGTGAAATTTAATGTGCTGAATTTACTAGTATGGCTAGTTCTCATGATGACAGTTCAGTGGTGGGGAGTCTTAACTACTGATACTGTAAACAGGACCGAAAAAAGGGGTGGGAGTACTCAGTCTACCAATGTTGTAACTACCGATCCGCTGGCGGTTGTGTTAAATAGATTTAAGGTAATTTTTCCGCAAATTAAAGGATGAAATTAAAGCCTCACGTACCGAAAATAAGAATGCCATCAACTCTTATAAACAAAGAAGTTAATGCTGCGGCAAAGTATATGAAAGATAATGTTTTAAAAATAAATAAAAATGTTACTAAATTAGAAAGGGAAAACCATTTTCCTAAAAAAAAGAAATAGAATCCCTGCGCCATGATAATTAACGTAAACACCCGAAACAAATTCTGTAACGCTCTGAAAATTTATAATATACCGGAAGTTCTCAATGAGAATTTATTTAATTTATTTGAAAAAATTTGCGTGTCATTGGTTTTCAGATGTCAGAGTGTTTATTAGATAATCGGCCCAATCAATCATCTCCTTCAATAACTATGGTCAAAGCTATTAGAAACTCAGATAAAAAACGATTTCTTAAACTAAAATAAAGCAATAAACCTCAGTAATCAGTACAGAATTAGAATCTACATTTGAAAAATTCTCCATTCCTAACAACCTATAACTTAAAGATATTCCGTGAAACGAGACGGCTGAAATTAGATGGCATATTCGAATTCGTCTGGTATAGAAATGGAAACATCTTTGCGAGGAGAAATGCAAATTCGAAGGTACTACCAGTTCTTTAGAGGATCTCAACGAACATCGTAATACTGTATCTGTCTACCCAGATGACCCACTTAGAGAGCAGGAAGAAGACTCTACTGAACACAGCAGCCAAGCAACCGATTCATCTTTAACAGGCAGACGCTCATCCAGACCATGCAATCCAAAAATAAAAAGGAATGGAATATTCGAACCTAAATTTATTACAGGGTATCAGATTTCAAAATATGCACTTTTGATGTTATCTTCTTATCTGAAACCTGGCTTATTTCTGAAGCCCTATATTCTAAAACTAAATAACTACAAAATTACAACCTAATATGTAGCAATGCTACTAAAGAACATTTAAAAGGCCGTCCAAGTGGAGGAATTCTTATTCTGGTAAATAAATCATTTTCATATGAAGTGTAGATATAACTGTATATTGGATTATTACATCTTGACTGTATTTTGGATTATTATTATATCTGTATATAACTATATATTAGATTTTAATATCTGAACATTATTTACCGGGCGTATTGCTCTTTGGTGAGAAGCTCAGTAATAATACTCATACTTCTTTGAAGGTTAGTAAGTCTAAAACTAACTTTAGAAGTGTAACCTCTTGGGGTGACTTTAAAATGAAGTTTTATGGTAATAAAAGTAAATCAATAAAATTTCCTTAATTAGGTGATGTTAACAATCTTTCTGGTTACCTCCATGAAACTTTATATTCCACTGCAAGGGAGATAAATATTATACAGCATAAAAGATTCTTTAATAACGCTTATAAAGAGTTGTATAGAGATTAATCTTGGTTTTCTCCCCTGTGTAGTGATGTTAAATTGGAAATGAAAAAGCGCCTATAAATCTTTGTGAAATATTGGCTTCACTATGAAGTTTTTTAGAAAAACAGAAAAATTACAAAAATGCAATAATATTAGCAAAAATTTCATTAAACTCTTCAATAACATAAATAATTCTGGGAAAGCATTCATAAGTTCAGTTTGGTTAAAACTTCCTATCAGAATGAAATCGCTGTGAATTCCTGGGTCAGTTAGTTCTCCCAACTCTGCGCTCCTATTCAGGTAAATTTATTTTCGGCTTTTGATATTCGACACCCCTTCTTTGATGCTGACTTCTCTATAAATGAAATTAATTTGGCTTTATAAAATTGTAAAAATTTTAAAGCACCATGCGCTGACGGACAAATGAATATACAAAACAATTCCTGAAAACGGTGTAGATTCATTCATTATTTATGAACAAAATTTTAAGCGAAGAAAAAAGAATCGCTTGCTTGGTGTAAATCTGATATGTTTTTATTGTTTAAAAAAGGTGACCCAAGTGAAATCTATGGAGGAATTTCTTTGATGAATTCAAAATTTCAAAAATATTCGCCCAAACTCTTGATAATCGTCTTTCTGACTGGACTGAATTCTGTAACCCATTAGTAAAATACCAAAATGGATTCAGAAAACATAGAGGATGTACTGATAGACATTTTACTTTGTCGTATCTTATTCAGTTGCAATTGATGAAACCCAAAAGGAAAATTTATGCAGTATTTATTGATTTTCAAAAAGCATTTGACATGATACATCATAATTTACTTTGGGAAAATCTATTTCGTTTTAGCATAAACAGAAAGTGGGTCAATATTCTACAATCGCTATATAGCCCGGCTTTATTTAGATTCAAATTCCAAGGAAGTCCCCGTATTGCAGGGCATTCTACAAGGGGACATGCTCTTTTCAGTATTTTTGAACGATTTTTGAATAATTATTGAATGTTAAAAACTTGTATTTCCAGAGTAAATTTAACATAATTACAATATTTTCTCTTACTACTAGGTGTAAGAGAAAATGTAAAAATTAAAATATATTCTTTTTATTGTACGTCTTTCTTTAAATGAAAAAAACTTGCCACTTGCATGGTTTCAGTAAAACATTGCTTTATATTTCATACTACATTGCCTCAACCAGGAAATCTAAAAGACTTCGAATCCATGGATCTAAACATGTTTTCCTCGTAGCAAAGGCTGGCAGAGTGGAAATTCTTGTAGAATGGTGTTGAGAGATGTGCAAGTACCCATTTTTCAGATTTTGCCAAAACATTCCTGCAACTATCTGTATATGGCTAGTCCTTAGTTTCATAGTCAAACTGAGTTTATTTTCCTCTTTCTAACACAATCAGTGAAAGGAAGTTCCGTCCGGGGAGGGGAGGGAGAATATCACAGCTTTCTTAGCCAGTATACCGCTTCTTTCCTGAGAAAAATGTTTAAGAATTCTTTACTGTCACGGAATAAACAGCTACTGTTTTTATATTTCCGCGGAGCAGTTGTATCCTACCTATGGCTAGAAATATGTCTAGCCATTATGGGATATCTATCCACAAGCATAACCAGGATTTCTGTTTGTAGAATTGCCGATATCCAGAAGTAAAGTTGACGTTACACAACCTTTTTGTTCTGGATATTTAAAATTCATTTTTTTTTTTTGCCCTCTTAATTGACAGAGCATTTTTTTTTTGCAACTCTATTACGCTGTATAAGCTCCGTTATTATAAAACATTTTATTTTTATGAAAAATATTTCATAAAAGAGAATTTTGTGAAAATAGGTTTTCTATATAGTAAGGATGTCACAAATTAATTAAAACAAGTGGTTTGTCAGTTAATAAAAATAAAATAAAATCTATGTAACGGATTGGTTAAAGTGATTGGTTCTTTTATAAAGGAAAAAATAAATTATTTTTATAACAGATTCACACCTTTTGGAATTTAATATTTTGATATTCTATTTATTGAGGACATATTTATCTTTGTGTATATTTTATAGTAACATTATTGCTTTTCTCTTTGCTGAGAAAACTAGAAAAAAGTATTGCAATCATATCAAAGTTTTGAAATTGAGTTTTAATCCGACATGGGTTATTGTTTTGAAATCTTCTCAGTTTTAGTGTATTTTGAAGTGGAATAGCGATGTTAGGTCATCCCACTTTTGTATTATTCTCTTTCAGTTTTAGTTTTTACAATTATAGAGATAACCTACAATAATGTTTAAATTCATTTGAAAAAAATATCTTTATAACGGTAACTTGGTCCCAATCAAGAAGAAAGCTCTTTTTTAAAGCACATTGCTCCCTGTGATAGATGTCAGAAGCTGAGAATTAGAGAGAATGAATTTAGGAATGATAAAAATAAACTAGAAGATGTGCTGAACAGTGTGTAATGAATGGAAAGAATAAGTAGCGACAGAATAATAAAGAGAGAGAGATAGACTGGCTGAGTATTTAGAAAATAAGTAGAATGATGTTGACTGACTGGTGTCGATAACTGTCTTAAAACTCTGTTCTATTCTGTAGGGCTAGCATCTTTTATATATCGAATTCCCCCTCCCTAATTTGGCCTTTGTCCCACCAATCTTAATGATTCTAATGACTTGGATCCCATTACGCTCCCTAGTATTGTAGATTCATTAAGGGGATAATATATTACAACCTAAAAGATCTATTGGACGCTCTGCCTTCGGATAGTGTTCTCTAGCTACAAATAACATTCTCCACCACCGGCAGGCTCCTAGGAAGAGAAAAATCTAAGGGTAGCACTGCTGGACTCGAACCCAACACCTCTACGAGGGAGTCGAGCGCGCTACCACTGAGAGTTAATTTATACTATTTGTAAGGAAAAAAAGTCATGTGAGTTTCTTAACAGATTCCCCCAGATTTGATTGGCTCAGCGGTAAATAATTAAGTGCGCTCTCTTCCGAGTACAGTCGAGAATCAGAACAAGAAATAAACAAAAGTAACTGCAGCGCTTGTTTTAAACTTAAATTCACACAGTTCCCGCCAACCATTTTATTTGATCTTGTCCATGGAAGTTTTCCTTGATATATATTCATATATGTATATGTATATGGATTCTGGATTTCTCGATTTGGCCACGAATTGCTCAGTATATAAAATCAGAATTTTGACCCTAACTTAAAAAGTATCACTCCAAAGAATTTATGTCCCAACCAAGTTTTTTGGAAAAATAATGCCATCCATTAAAAAGAAAAATTCATAATATTATATTGAGTAAAATAATAATAATAATTAAACTACTACTAATTTAATAATAATTAACTTTTATTGAATTACCTAAATTTACCAAAAAAAAAATCAGGAAATGATTGGAATTGATTTTGAGTTAGAAAAAAAACGATTGTAAATAACCTAGGTTTCATTTGATACAATTGGAAAGTTACCAAAGTGGTTTGTACTGGTATCAAAGGAAGAAAGAAAATAGAAAGAACTGTACCTGTCATTGGTTAGCCACCAGGTATTTGGGGGGAAAAGTAAGCAGCCAAGAAGAAGATGAAGAAGTCTGCACTGTAACAAGTGCACTATTAAGGACGAAAATTGATGGAAATTGAGTTAAATTATTACTTTCCCATTATTCCTGTACTCAGAGGGAGGGAGGACTTCATAACATATCTTTGCGATAAAAACTCACTTTCGAAAATTTGACCTAATCGCAATGCTATCTCTTACTAGGAGAGTAAGGGATTGTAAAAAAAAATTTGGTTTATTTACTTACGAGTTATCAGTCTTTTTACATCTACTTTCCTCGTTCTTCTGACAATGTCTCATATCATGCTTAGGAGATAATACTCATGGTTCAAATTTGAAATTAGTTAACCTGAAAACATGATATAATTTTACTTCAGAAATCTGAAAGTATTTTAATGATCTAAGAAAATATGTGTATACAAAGGTATATATATCTGAAATGAGATATTTTGAGAAAACATTACCTCCAAATAATGACGTGACTCTAATATTATTTGACGTGATCCTACTTGTTCTCTAAAAGACTTTTCTCTAGAAAGAAAAAGAAATGAAAAAAGAGAGTGGGGGTGAATTATGTAGGAGAAAAATTTTGTGGTAAAGAAAAGCAAACAGAGCCCATACTATCCTACATTAAAGTGTCAAACAATTTTCTTTTTAGGAAAGAAAATTTATATGGTTAAACTTTTATAGATATCTATAGATAAGTATATTAAATAAAATTTATTTTTCCTACTTTTCTATTTAACTTGCAAACACAAACACACATAAACCCATGCCCACGTAAAACTGCCACTTTATGTGAACACTTAGCTGGAAAGTGGTGCACAATACTTATTATTACTATATTCTAAATAAAACTTCGCAATATACGTACATAAAAGCAAAAAAAAAAAAAAATTAATAAAAATAAAAGGAAATGATATTCTCAAATTATTTTTATTTCTACTTTCTCTTACTCCTGGGAAAAGAGTATTGCTATGGTGTCAAATTTACGACATTGAGTTTTCACAGGAAATACATTTTTTGAGATTTCCTGAGTACGAAAAAAAGGTTTTTTTTTTTTTTTGGCGAATTATGTATGTACGACTTGGAGCGGGTGTTGGTGGTGTAGTAGTTATGAGCATGGATTTGTAAATGGGAGGTTCCCAGTTCGAATCCCGCGTATAAATGATAAATTTTATATTTGTTTAAAACATGTTAATAGTATTGTAAGTGCTTCTGCCCCCCGTCAATGGCACTAATTTGAGTTGTGTGTGTGTGTGTGTGTGTGTGTGTATTTATTGACAAAATATCTCAAACATGAAAAACTGTAGGAAGCTCAAATTATCACCGTATCTGTGATGAACGTTTCGGTCAAAATCTATCAACCGGAAAGTGCGACTTTCTGTTTTTTTTAGTTTTTCGCTATTTTTTCAAAAACTGCTTCAACGATTTTCTTTAAACTTCGTACACTATCTACGGACAAATTTCAATTACATTTGTTTGAAACATTTCTGTGATGAGGGGTACTGGGGGAACAACAATAGCGTTATTATTATTATTATTTGTTTGTGGGGAGGGAAACAATCCAAGCTATCCAAAGCCTCACTGGGCCCATATAGCTACCCCAAGAAAAACAACAACAAGCCGGGTCTATAACAAAAATCAAGACCCGGATCTAATCCATCTAAGATTCACCGCATCCGAATAATCGGACAATAACCTTAAGAGGAAATAGCCTAAGCTTTTCCACAGACATCCTATTCCGACCAAAGGTCCTGAACCTAATTTCCTCACAACTCAAGCAATCCGTCATAAGATGGATGGGTATTTCCTCCTCTGTCTCACAGACTCTGCAAAATGGATCCGGCATGAGCCGCATTATGTAGAGATGTCTCCTTAAACCATAATGTCCAGTAAGAGATCCAACCAGATGCCTAAGAGCGCTCCGTGAAAAAACACAACAATAGCGTTACGCTTTCTTCTAAAATACCACTTGGTACAATGTATGGTTTTTACCACTAACAATGATATTAATGTATATTAGAAGCTTTGATAGTATTTGAAGAAAATCGGTTAACTGGCAGTGAGACTTTTTACAGAATTTGTTTTTGAGTTGTTTTTTTTTAGAATTTTCTCGAAAATGGTTTCAACCTTTTTTTTTTTAAATTTGGAATTCTCATTGCGCAATTACAATTCTATAAATTTAACTTAAAATATTTTTCCGGAATAAACTCTTAAATATTAGTCATTTGTCCTAACTTATATATTTGTAGAGGTGGGGTGGGAAGACAAGTACGTACCCAGGTAATTAGTATAAGTGATTACATTATAGTTTAGAAGAGACTCAATAATGTTGAACCAACCCTGCTGCCTAAAATCAAATTTTTGCGGACAAATGTTGCAAATAAATGTGATGGATTTATATTTGTGTAGTTAGCATTTCAAATATAAAGAAAATCATTACAGTCATTTATCGATAAGAACTCAAAAATCGAATGTGTAAAATCAGATCAATCGGTAAACCGATTTTTTTCAAATTTGGAATTCTAGCAACATTTCATATTATATAGTGATAAAGACCATACATTGCACTGAAGTGTTACTTTGGAGTAAAGTTTAACTTTATTGTTTTTCCTCCGGAATCTTCCCCCCCCCCAAAATCAATTTTCCAGGGAAAATACTTTTTCGAAAGCAAAAATGATAGTATTTATGTAATGTAAGAAATTATACGAAGTTTAAATTAAATTATTGAAACCATTTTCAAGAAAATTATGAAAAATTGGAGAATCAAAAAAAACATTAATTAAAAGTTAAATTTCCCATTGATGACTTTTCTTATCAAAACCTTCGTGTCGGAATATCAAATCGTAGTTTTTTGCGATTTTTTTTGATTTTGAAAAAAAAACCCACACACAGGTTGCTAAAACGTTTCTTTCGTATTCAGGGCACTTCAAAGTATTTATATTTCTGGTGATTAAAGTAACTCAATTTCAAAAATTTGACACGATTGCAATAATGCAGGATTAAAAGAAAGTAAAAAAAATAATTGCATTTAATAATAATCGCACACAATCATAACAATTATTTTACACATAATTTACAGTTTACAGATGATTACATTCAATATACTAACACTAACCCCCAAGTGGAGCCACAATAGATCTTCTAGGTAGCAGTGGTTTTGGCTTAATAGCCACTCCCTTTGCATATTCTAATAACTAAGCTAAAATACCAGTCGTAAGAATGCAAAGATTTCTGAATAAATGACTGTTTAATTATCTGAGCGATTAAGGACATTCAAATGAGTTTTATAAGCTTCAAGTTTTGTAGAAAGTTTGTCTGTCAATTCGATTTTTTTTCTATTTTTTAATTTAATTAACATTTCCGTCTAATTCGTCTTCATTTTTTTTTAAATGGAGCTTGGTGATACATCTTTTATTTTTCAAAATACAATATTTTCTCCATTTCCATGTAAATTTCTCAAATGAAGTGTTGGCAGAGTTTTCTTTTTTATTTTCTGTAATGTATTTGTTTAAGGTGCTATAATATACACCTACAAAAGGAGTTGGTACAAAAATGCAAATCTCTTAAAAATTAAAAATGAACAAAGTCAATAAATAAAAATAAACTTAAACATTAGTAATAAACACAATAACAGAATAGGTAGTAAATTATTGAACCAGCTAAAGTATTAATAAATTATAACACCCATTGTTTATAAATGTTTTCATATTTGTAGTTGTAGACACAAAATAATATAAACTATTGAACTTATTGATATTATCAATTCTCATTATTTAAATTATTGTCTACATATTTAACTAAATATCTATTTGTATATTGGGCATTCAAAAAAGAATAATGTTGTATATTATTCGAGCGGAGCAAATTACAAAGCGTACAATAATTACTCACAATAAAATATATTCATTTCACCTTTATAGAATAACCGGCAATATTGGAATTCTGCACAGTTTTATCCGGTTTACAATTCTCTGTTTTAAAAAGGGCGCATTTAAACATTAAAATAAATTTTCATAGAATCCAAACTGTTTATATCGTAGTTTCTATAAAAAGAACTATATATAGAATTTAGTATTGAAGAAATATCAATTGATAATTTAATAGTTTCTCATTATCTCAATAATATTAAGGTCCTCTTTTTCCATATCATTTATGTTTTTTATCTTGAAAGACAAAATAATAATAATCTGCTCCAAGTAGAAGTAATTTGTTTTTAAACTAGAATACCAAATATAGAATACGTGGTTGGGTTCGCATTGCTGGATAAAATCTGGGCTTTTTCTTTTTATTGTTGGGCGTGGCATAGTGAACTACGCCCTTCAGGATGCAATAAGCCTCTGGCTCTCCAGGTTGGGGATTCCCTCTGCCTCACCTCTCCCATCCTGTTCCTTTCCCCTTGCAGGGTTGCCTGTAAGTATTTCTGGGTTACTGCACTTCTGCCCTTGAGGCAATGGACAGAAATGGCATGTGATCAGTCACGCTAAGCTCGTTACAGAGTATGAATTATTGAACTACGGGCGCAAGCTATGTTCCAAACCCAATTGCTTGTAATTGAGGTTGCACACATTGTGGTCATGGTTTGAACAACAACGGTTTGAGTTGAGCGCATGGTGACCCGCGATATAAATTAAACACCGGCGTCAGCCCGTAGCTGGATGTGCACTTGCTAGATGTGCGCGGTTTACCAGATCCTGCTAAAGAGCATTCCCTAGGTTCTGGGAGTATAGTGTGTCCTCATTGTGGGATCACTTCACGCGTTGGTTGAGCGAATCCCAACCTGCCCTTAAATGGGCCAAGCGGGGGAGTGCCCGGGTGGGCATCTCTGCCATGGTGAGGCCTCTCCGTGGTGGTGACATCCTTCTTTTGTAAAACGACTCCGCTACTTCCTTAAATCCCTTAAATACCCAGAGCACCGAAATGGGAAAAGATCCAACGGAATTTTATTTATCCGTCCTAGCATTCTTATTTTTGTTGGTTCTGACCGGTTTTAGATCCTCAGTTTCGTGTACAGAGTTGACTCCAACTTTATATTTCTGTCCTGCACCATACTGGTTGATGGGGGATGATGCGGGAGGTTGTTACATAATTATTAAAAGTGTTAATTTTAATTACTCCTCAAAACATGGTATTTATATGATCTGATATTTTATCCGTCATAGCATGCATAGTCCATTTGTTTCTGACCGGTTTTGGATTTTCAACTATTGTCAAAGAAAATTCACCAAGTTCGTGTAGGAGTTCACTTCAACGTAATGTTTCTGTTACACTCATGGTTGGTTTGTTGGTTGTATATACGTATGTGCGGAAGGTTATAACTTTATGTTATTATGTGTTTTATTTTTATTATTAACATTATATTATTATGGTATTTATTATTAACCTCACGTGCGTATACAACTATAACCACATAATCTCCCGCATACAAACAGTGGATGCGTATGCAGAAAACATAAAGCTGAAGTTAGCTCTCTATAAGAACTTGATGGCCTCATACTCTGACGATGGACGAGAGTCCGAAACCGGTTAGAAACATGAAAAAGAAGCATGATGAAAGATAAATCCCAGATAATATCATTTATATTATAATAATAACTGTTTGGGCATTCAATTTTCGCTCATTTTCATAATTTTAACCTCCACTCAAGATAATATTTTTTAAAGTTCACGTATAATGACTCTCCGGTTGAAATTTGTAATGTATTTAATTACTTAGGAGTTCCTTTCTCTTCTTCTGGCAAATTCAGGCAGGCAAGTCTATCTTTTCTAGCTAAAAGTTCTGTCGCCAATCAAAAAGTGATAAAAATGTTGGGTGCATTCAGGTCAGACTCCTGGGGAACCAAGATTAAATTGTTTGATTCACTATCTGAGAGTGTACTGTTGTATATGGTAGAAATTTGGGGCATTCAGTACTCTAATATTGTCGAGAAGGGTCAATTGAATTTTTTTAAAGTATTATTAAAGTTGCCAATCAATACTCCCGACAGTTATATTAGAGTTGAGGTAGGTCGTGTCCATCTAATATGTAAAATATTTAAGAGAATGTTGAGTTGGTGGGTAGTATTATTACAAATGTCAGATAATATGCTGCCTAAACAGTCTATAATATGTTATTGAAATTTATAGATTGTAAAAATATCCCATTTATTGGGCATATGAGTTAAGAGAGCTTCTCTATCGGATAGGGGCAAATCATATTTGGAACAGTCAGAGTTCTGATATTAGTAATAAAAATTATAATAGTTTGGTTGAAGCTTTTGAAAATCACTATTTGTCAAAAGATGTAGATTTTGTTATTAACTCACCGTTTAATGTCTATTTTCGTAATGTCAGTCGCCTAGGAATGCGAGAAGAGTATTTGTATCATAATATTAACATCAATAAAATTAGATTGATCTCACGGTTGAGGTTAGCTAGTAAAAAGTATACATGTATCTTTGTAAATGAAGAAAAAGTTCAATTTAATAATGAGCAGTTATGCAGACTGTGTGATTCGGGGGATAAAGATGATTTGATCCACTACTTACTGCATTGTCCGTCTCTGTCTCCATACAAAGAAAAATACTTGAAACACTATTTGTCGGACTGTAATGACACAGTTTCTAATATAGAACAAGTACTCTCTCGTTTTGATGGAAACAAGATTAATAATATATACTTATTTTTTGTCAAAAGTGTCAAGTTAAGAAAGCTACTTATAAATTAGCTTATTATAGTTCAGATGTATCGCCTAGTTATTTATCTCTATTTTCTTTAAATTCTTAATGAGTTTACAGTTTGTAAAATATTGTACTGATTACCAGATAAGGAGGATATTAATTTTCAAAATGTTTTTTGGTTTTTTATTTTTATTTTAGATTTTCTATGAGTTTTGTATTTTGAGGTATATTTTATTTTATTTTTTCAAGTTTTTTGTTCTGTTTTGCTTATTAGTATTTCATTTTTGTATTTCTCCCACTTCTTGCTATAGATTTTTGTATCTTTAAAGCAATAAAGTACATATTTTTTTTAAAATTTCAACTTCCATATGAATACTGCCATATGATATGGCCAATAAAATCTAATATGGTCAGTAAATCACGGCATAAAAAATTCATTTTGCCCATTAAATTCCGGCACCTTCATAACCACCTATTGAAGTTTTCTATAATTTATAATTGCAAAGAAAATAGTGAAGTTTTTAATGTTGCCTTTTTCGTTTTTGGTTGGCATGAATTAGAAAATTCTTTGCCATGAACTTGTAGTGAATTTAGAAACACTTTTTACTCTTTTTATTTCAACTTTTCTCTCTCTTCACCCGTCTCTTTTGAGATGTCCAAAAGTTGCAATTGTTTGTTCACTAAAGAAAGTTTCCCCATTCTAAAGAACACTTACTTTTTCATTAAATAAATGGTCTAAGGGTCTATTGTCATTACCAAAGGGAATAAGTTTTCACCCTTCCTTCTAAACTAATCTACATAGAACATCATAACAAAGTAAATTTAGTTGTATGTCAGCTGAATGCAAAAATATGAGACAATGTATATAGAATTTTAAATAAGATTGAACTTACTAGAATTAGGATTTAGTTATTGATCTTAATTTGCATAAAAATTATTTATTTGTAAATTTTGTTTGAATTATGATGATATTTTTGTACTCAAAAATTAAATTTAAAAATATTGATCTTCTTAATATTTATGAGTTCTCTTAGTATTTTCTAGTTAAATTTTAGATACGAAGACTTAAAGTGTAGTTTTTTTTACTATTTCTATTTATCTGTTCGTGACATGAGATGAAAGTGGGCGAAATAGTTTATCTAGATAGTCGATATACTTTTCAGAGAAGATTTTAAATATTAGTGATCTGGTAACATTAAACAGGAACAGGATCAAGTGAGCAGAGAGTAACAAATGATTGACATAATCAATTATCTCTTAAAGAAGGGCCAAGAACTATTTCGTACAAAGGAACCAGAAGAAAACGAGGAAAATAGAGAAAAATCAAGACTATATTCTCAGTGTCTAGACAATCACAACAATCGTGGAAAAGCAAAAGATAATGAGGATTCCTGGGCATGGACACGAAAAATGGCCCTAATTCTTTCCACATATCAAGTTTCTTCTGAAAACTGGAATCATTAGGATGTCATACAGCTATAGAGAAAAATGCATAGATCAGACCAAGAGATTATATTAAACACATGTCAAAGAGAATATTTAATAAGAAACACAACAAAGTGAAAAATCTCTTTTTGCTGAACACTTCACAGTTGTTGAATTGTTATTCTCATTTCTTTGAGAAGTCCATTGCGCTTTTGCTATCTGAAAGAATTATTGTAAAGATCTATAAAGTAAAACTCTATGAGAATATAATTACCTAAATTAATATATGAAACAACCATAATCCATTCTCAGTTACACTGGTTCTCTTTAATATATCTGAGAGGTTTTAGGAAATTTATAATAAAGTGCAAAAATCTTCACTATGAAACGTATCGTAGTTTTCTGCTTTCAAAAATCATCATATGCAAATCCACAGACAGGATGGGAAGCGATCACGTTGCCACAGAATAAATAGAATGTTTTACTGATTTAAGTTGGCTTTTTGATGTATGAATCGGGAATTACCTTTGTAGGCCTAACCTGAAAGAAGTCTTTTAATTCAGTGTGATATTATTAATTAATTAATTCATTCATATAACTTATTAATTTGATGTTTATTGAACATAGATGGCAAATTGAAAGCAATGCAGTAATTTGTATTTTCTAATTAATACACCTATGAATCGCCAAAACTATTTGTTTTGTAGCCCGTTAATCACCATATGCGGAAAAATATTCAATCAGTTACAGTTTAGTGAACAGCAAAAATGAAAACGGAAAAGAATGAAAAATAAAGAAAATAAAAGTGAAGTAACAATAACAGTTATATAACGTGTAAAGTGATTTTTAAATGATGAAATAAAAAAAAACTAACTTTCCAATTGGAAAAAGCAAATAAATTTAACGAAGAATAAAATATTTTCCAATATTACAAGCGTAGGAACGATGTTTGTTCACTGGTACTACTGTGCACAGAGTTTCGTGATCTGTGGAATCAGTCAACTGAAAGTGTTTACTGAGTATATATGTTATGTGGATGGTGTCTCTCTCTCTCACTGTGCATGTATGTGAGGATAGTATAATTCAGTAAAAGAAAAACCATAACAGGAAGTAGAATTTGATCTCTCGTTTGGGAAATCACCACTAAAGTATCGGTCGTAATCCGTCAACCGGAAGTGCCATCAGAAATGTTTTCATTGGAGAAATTTTTTATGTCTAGTATCATGTGATTTCCTGGAACTTATGCTCTAATAAATTTTGAATTCAGTATACTTACTATACATATTTAGAATTATCACTTTAATTTGATACGCTTTTCCGAAAGAAAATTGACTTTTATTGGGGAGGAGTTGTAAGAGATACACGACCATGGTCAGTGAGGCTGCTCAACTGAGTTGAGTTGCTGGGACACACAGCGTACTCATCAGTCACGAAGACATTGAAAGCAGACATTTAAAGAGAAATATATATATATATACACATAAATATAATATGTATAGTTCTTATATGTACATGTAAAAAATGGTTTAGTGTGAAGATAAAACACTACGTTGTCATGCATGCAACATATGCATTTGTGCCCTAATTTTTAAGGGGGAAAAGCGAGTCTAAGCGTGTACAGATACATGCCCCTATGCCTAGGAAGAGAGTACATACAGCGCCGTCAGCCATAGATGTGATGGTTAATTATCCCCAAAGAATCTATAATTATGGACTCCCCTATACTCCCTAAATTCTCCTGATCAATGCCACCTCCTTGAAGAAGTCTAAGGTCATCCTCGGTATGGTGACAGCATTCCCACAGTTCTGGTAAAGGGGCAGCATTCCAACATAACAGCTCTCTCGCACAAGCTCCCGTTGGTTTTTCCATGGTATTTTCCTTTTGGAGAATTCAAATTTTAAATTATATGTTCCTAATAATTCGAAGTTTGTAAAAAATTATGTTATGGTAGCAAATAGAGGATGGTTGGCAATGTAAATGAACACATAACTCATTAGATGGGAAAATGTGGATGGGTCTGCAATGCTGGATAAACATATGGGATTTTATCTGTCATAGCAAGCTTATTTTTGTTATTTCCGACCAGTTTCGGTTATTCATCTCCAACGTCACAGTAAAGCCACCAAGTTCGTGTATAGAATTTATTTCAACCTTATGTTTCTGTCACGCAACACACTTGCTGATTGTATGCGGGAGGTTATATGGTTCTAATAGTATGTATGCATCTCTATAATATCAAATAGGAATGAGTATAAATTATAAATTGAAATTTAATACAGTGTTTAGCAGAGTAATTAAAATAAACACAGATGTTGGGATTTTAGAAGGCAGTGAAATACACATATTGTTTAATAGTTTTATATATATATATATAAAAGCCTGTATTAATTAAATTAATATATTGATTTTTGCAATAAAAATTTTGTAGTCGTTTGCAAGGAGAAAAATTGTTACTTTTAATAGTACACAATTTTGTTAGATTTATTCCAACATCTGGCAACCATGACAGGACTGTGCAAGAGTAAACATGTCCTTAGCAAAGGAAGAGAAATCTAGGAAAATTTTCAGTAGGAAATGTCACCAAATTATTCAATGAATTGGGATAGTTATTAAAACATAAAGATACCATTGATCTTAGAGTCAAATCAATGCATTTGCTGAATTATTAGATTTAAGGTATCAGACTTATACACATGAATTAATGCTTGCTTATGTGAGAATGTATGAGAAGAAGAAACAGAACATGAAATGGAAAAGGTAAATTAATATTCTATAAAATACTTTAATATTAAAGGTATTATTAAATTAAAAGAAGACAGTAATTCTTTACATATTTACTGTATGTTCGTCACATGGTCAACAACATGTTACTGTAAATAAATCTTCATATAATTTGCCAATATTAAAATTTAAAGAATTTGGAGGTGAGTTAAAAGATTGGCCGCCTTTCTGGTCGCAGTTTAAGAAAATACATGATGAGAAAAAGATACTAGTGATAAACTGCAATACTTAATTATGGTCACTACAGCGAATTCAATTGCTAGAGAAGTTGTCGAAAGTTATCCCAGTACTGGGGAAATGTATCCCCATGTAGTTAAGACTTTAAAAAATCGTTTCGAGAGGAACGATTTACTTTTCGAATTTTATACCCGCGAGTCTTTGAAAATGATACTGCAAAACACTAGTTCCAGTCATAAAATGTCTCTATCAGCTGTTTATGTCAAACTGCAGTGTTATATTAGAAATCTGGATACACTAGGTGTTGCTTCTGAGAACTGCGTTCCTATTTTATTCCCTCTAATACATCTTGCTTACCTGAAGACACACTGAAAATTTGGAAAAGAACTACTACTTCATTAAGGCAAACTGATGAATCTAATACTTAATACAAAGTGTATTAGGCAATTTAATGCAGTTTCTGAAAGCTGAAGTAGAAGTGGAACCACAGGTAGCATTAGCGAGAGCAGGTTTCGGTTTGAAGCAGACAAAACATGAAAAGTGAGTTCGTATTGTATTCGAGCTCAAAATATGCGCCGCTTGGAGAAAGACGTAAAACTGCCGAGTCTCAAAAGGTGTGTTTCTGTTGTCTGCAAAAGGGATGGTGTTGCAAACAGATGATGTAAGACCAGACCAAAATGTAGCTAACTTAAGAACGGAGTGTTTTGACTGTGTAAGAATACAACTTGCAATGAAAAAAAGCGAGAGTGGCACCAATCAGTAAAATCAACAAAAAATTGACAATACCAAGGCTGGTACTACTGTCAGCATCAATAGCTGCAATCTTGTACTAGACTATCGTAGAGGATTTTGGGTATATGGATATGAAAACTAGTCCTTGGACTGATGCTACAAGTGTCAGCATGGATTCAACGGAATGAACCTTGGGATGTATTGTCTCAAACTGGATCAAAAAAATTAGTAAACTGACCTCAATGCGAGATTGGAGACACATTCTTTGAATCAAGAATCCAGCAGGCCTGCCATCTAGATAGGCTAAGCAATGAAAAAAATTATTGAAATCTCGATGGTGGGAGGGCCCAGACTGGCTTACTAGTTCCCCAGAACAATGGCCTCTTCCGGTTCATTCCTGTCGCTCTTTATGAATACGATCTCTCCTAATAAGACTTGTCGCTGCTTATTAGTTCCAGCACGAAGTTTTAAATGTCCCAGGTACTTTGATCGGAATCTCTTTTGAAGTTTCTTCTTTCTCGCTTGACGATATTGCAATCGTTTACGAAGGTCATCCGCTTCCACCATATCTAAATCGATTACCTCTACTTCTTCTGTGTCTTATAAGAACATACTCCGTCTTAAATCTTGAGGGTCTTGAGATAGGTAAGTCCCTCAAGTATTTATGACTACTTCGCAATCACAAAAAATAATTGTCATCTTTTCGAAATCCACAGATGTACGTCCAAGCACCCGACGATTTTTCAAATAAGATTTTTCAAAATGCCAATCAAGCGCTCCCATGAAGCCGATGGAGAATTAATCTTTCAAAAAGCCTGTACATTGATCTTTGCAATAACAAGTTTGTAGTCGTTTGCAAGGAGAAAAACTGTTTCTATTAATAGTACAGAATTTTTTTAGATTTATTCCCAACAAATACTTTAAATAACAGAGTTAAATAGTGTAGATGTGCAATCTAAAATTCTACTATAAGATTATACACCAGTATTCCTTTTCTATTTATATTCTATATTCATTCCTTTTTGTTATTATACTAGTGCATACATACTAAAGTAGCGGTAATTCCTGCCGTTGTGTTGCATGGTAGAAACTTGAAGTTGAAGTCAGCTCTCTATACGAACTTGATCCGATGTCCAGCTCTCTACACGATGGATGAGAATCCGAAACCAGTGTGAGAGAAGATAAATAAGCATAACTGCAGGAGATCTGGAGGAGCGGTCAATAAAAATTACACTTTTTTTTAAAACTTTTCCAACGTTTCGACAAATTTATTGTCTTCTTCAGGGATAAAATTAAAAAAAATGTTAATCGGGGTTACATATAATTTTCATTAAACACACTAAACACAAAATATATACTAAACAAAACTTGATATGACAGAAAGAGTTGCTTATGTAATGAGCTATATCATCAGAAATGAAGGTAGGTATAGTATGAATGGTATGAATGATACGAAGGTAAGGTATATACCTTGATTGCTTGTGACAAGCAGATTCTAGAATAATTCTTTGGGAGCTGTGTATAAATTCCTCAATAGCAATAAGTTCTTGAATATCTGACTGGCTGTTTTCTTCTTGGTAATGTTTAGACTTCTTCTAATGTTGACTTAGCTCTCTAAGTGTTAACCCTACAAAGTTGATCTTGCGACTTGTTAAAGCCTCAGATGGCCGCATTATATCCTCTTTCTCCTATTTTTATTAGAACTGTCTGAAATATCATTACACTCGCGAAATTATTGCTATATTATCATTATTATTATTACGTCTGTAGGGAGGGACCAAGCCCTACGCTATCCAAAGCCCCACTGGGCCCATATAGCTTACTGAAAGAAAAACAACAAACCGGGTCTAGGACGAAAATCCAGTTCCGGATCTAATCCATCTAAGATTCGGCGCAGTCAGAACAAATCGGACAATAACCTTAAAAGGAAATAGCCTAACCTCTTCCATCCTGTTCCGACCAAAGGTCCTGAAGTTCAATTTCCTCACAATCCAAGCAATCTGTCATAAGATGGATGGGTGTTTCTTCCTCTGTCCCACAGACTCTACAAAAGGGGTCTGGCATGAGCCCCATTACATAAAGGTTAAACCACTATGCCCAATAAGGGATCCAACCAGATGCCTGGGAGAGGCCCGTAAAAACACACCGCAACATCTCACTAATAGCCTTGTCTGGACCTCCAGACATCTTAGACTGCCCACAACCCACACTGTTCATCCATACTTGTGTAGCTATCCATGACTGTAAGCTTGGATATAGAGTATACCTGAAGATACACCAGCAGCAGGTTGGAGACCAGTGAAAGGAGGCGCCTAATTTGGCAAACTGATCCACGTCCTCATTCTCTAAATTTCCCATATGATCTGTTACCCAGACTAAAAGCACTTCCTTCTAAGAAGAAAGTTCTTCACAGTCTTTTAGGACCAATATTATATAGAGAATGCCATGTGAATGCTTTTCCAGTTTTTGTAAAAGAATAATTTTCTTGATCTTGCTAAATGGATCCGCATAGCAAGAAATCATCAAGGGATTTCTTTCATGATAGCCTGTTTTATATAATGCTCTGCGGTCGGTTTCGGGTGTTCAGGATGTCCTGATAAAAAGTATGATACCATCGGCTTGCATTAAACAAAATCGAATTTACCATACACCCTGATAGTTCACAAAAAAACTTTCCTTAAAACAGTGAATGAACTGATTTTTGCTATATTTAAATGCGGGATATTACTCTGTTTATCAAGAGGTGGATCAACAAACAGAACCGGTCAGTGGCTACAAATTGGGGCAAGATGTCACGGAAAATATCTTTGAGATTTTCCTTGTAATATTTATTAACCTATTAGGATTTTTCATTTTTATTTGAAACTTAATAGTAATTAAACATCAAATTCCGAATCTGAAGCAAATTTATCATAGTATTTGAGAACTCAACAATGGAGAAAGTTATATCGGGGCAGATTTTTATTGACTATACATGATTGATGATTGGATAATTAATTTTAAAAGATTGATTATTTCGTTTACAGTTGGTCCCCTCTCGTCTACAGATCGCCAAAAATATTTCTCACTTTTTCACTATATAGTGTATAGCATAGAACTCTTATTAATCGGTGCAGATTTAAACCCTTATCTATTCCCCACATAGAAAAAGTAATAACTTCCGTTAGACTTTAATACTGGGCGACTGATCCACAATATCTGCCCACTCAAATGTTATTATAGAATGTCAGTGTATATAATACTTATTGAAGGAAGCTATACTTTGTTGGCTTTCAATTTATATATCAAATTGTTTTCACCCTCATATTCCCGCAAAAAATTAAATTTATCAAAAATAAAATAAACATTGTTTAGTTTAAAATAAAATATATCCAATCAAATGTTTTTAGTGAAATATCTTGAAAATGAAAAATAGCAGGAAGCTTAAACTTAGTATTTCGTTTAGGCACCAACACCGCAATACTTATTCGATCTCAATACTTATTCTTCTGAACACTTAGTGAAAGCTCATTCTGGACTCGAAGGGAATGAAGAAGCTGATAGGGAAGCAAAAGATGCATCTATACGATATATGCCCTAAAACATATATAAAAAGAAATATCTTTGAGGAAAATATCCAGAAATGGGAAGATTTATGGTGGAGGACGCAGAAAGGGATTCAAACAAAGAGATTCTTCAAAAAGATTATTTCCAACTGTTACACACAGAATAAATACACACGTTCTGATTACGGGTCCTCATATCCTCAATCAGGCCATGGACCAAACAAAGCATATTTGAATAGATTCAACATCATTCAGTCTCCTTGTTGTCCCTTGTGATTCAAACTCCATCCAAGATATTCATCATATATTATATATGTATGTATAATTGGTGTGGAGACACTCAGAGCAGCTATAACTAGATCAATAACATGCAGAGGAAATACTTGGACAATATCATAAGTGCAGCTCATTCGCGGAAGACCACATTGAGTTGTTTATAAAATTTGTTAATATTAACTTTAATGAAATAAACTCTTCATAAGGATTCCTTTATTCAGTTTCATTTAGTTCATTGTTTTGTTTTTTGTTTTATTTCATTTTTATTTTTAAGATATGGTGACATTTAGTTGTTAAGATTTACTTACCCCAACAGTAGGACTCCTTTTAATTTTTAGTTTAAGAACATAAGATTTTCTTTATTGTTGATGAATTATACGCCATTAATTACATGTAATATATTATATGAAACAAGTAGAAATTAATAAACTCTTTCTTATTATTTAGGGTTACTACTAAAGAAGGAAAGAAACAAAAAAATAAATATTTATTCCAAGATATGGTCAAGGGAGGAGTTTTTTTAAAAAAAAGAATTCTTTGTTGCTCTAAGTTTCGGGTACCATTGATGCCCTCCTTTAGGAGCTCTAGGATAGGAGGGGAGTGAACGTTGGGATTGAAATGAAAAAAATTCTCCTAACCTAAAGAGCTGCTGAAGAAGGGCCCGAAATGGTACACGAAACGAAGAGCAGTAAAGATTTATTTTTTCTTTAAAACTCCTCTGTGGTCATTGCCGTATAACCATCTTATTATATCTAATTTTAAGGCCTGACGATTTGAAAACCAAATATTTTTTCTTACAGTAAGCAATAAGAGAAAGTGAAGAAAACAAAAAAAACTGCAAAATATTATAAATATTAATAAATTTGTTAGAGATGAACATATTTTTTTAAATTTCAATCATATCAAAGCATATTAACATGGCATTAAAATAAATTTCCCGAATCCCTGGTTTTATCATTTCCAATTATTAAATAACATTTTCTCATTTTAGACTATTCTTTAATTATAGTCTTTTAATATATGCCCAGCCTACTTTAAAATTCTCCATTTATATGTTAATTTAGTGGAAAATAACAGAAAATAAAATGAAATTAAAGGAGTAGCCGATAAAGAATAACTCGCCACTGGTAGGATGTTTCACTAGTGCAGGTTAGTTAGAAATGAAGTCTACATAATTAAACATTTTTTTTTATTCAACTCACAATTCTCTAACGTTTGCTTTCTCGCACAGAGTGGGTACGTTGCACTGCTTTATTTTTTTTCTACTTTTTTTATCTTTCCTTTGTAAATAGAATATATCTGTTATATGTACAAACAAAAGACGTAATGAAATTATAGACGTTAAACATAATATGTTTTTATTAATTTATTAGTGAAAAATACTTACGTTTCCTAGTGAAACCTCAATTTCTAAAATTTCACATACTCGCAATACTTTTGTTCCCAACGAAGGGGTGGAGACAAAAGTAACAAAAAAATAGAAATTAGTAACAAGGAATATTATCTTCAGATACTTCAGAGATAATTAACTTCAATCTTTAAAGTATCTGACTAATAATGATCAAAATAAAGAGCATTTAACAAAAAATCAATAAACAATAGAAGGTTCATTGTTATTTGTACGTTTAATACGAACAACAAATAGCTTAGATTAACAAACAGTTAATTTTCAGCTTATTAATGGTTACGGCTGTGGGCTGTTTAAACAGTTTTGCATGTACACAGGTAGCCTTCATTAAGAGGTAAATTGCTGATGATGTGTGAATACATGAAACTGGCGGTCCAATAAAATTAAACCCAAGTTTACCCCTTCCTTGTAATAATCAAGTTTTATCTAGAACTTACGTACAAAAGAAGACAAAGGAAGTTTTGTATAAGATCTTTTATTTATTTATTTATTTATTTATTTATTTATTTATTTATGAAAAGATATAAATTCATTAAAAAATTCGGTAGTCCAAAAAAAAAAAAAGTTATAATATATTCAAAATTGTTCAGTTTCCATTAAACATTCCTTCAACTACTGAGATTTATTAAATAAATTTCTTAACTGGCGGCGGCATCCCACCATCATATCAATAATTTATTTTTATAATATTTCACCCAACAATTATAATTGATAAAATATTCTTCACTTGTAAAATATTTTACTACAAATTTTTCTAGAAAAATGTTTACCAATAAAAAAAAATCTGGTGTGAAACACTCACACAACTTTCTCTTACTCCAGTTCTCAAAATAATAATTGACGAATGTTATAGTTAGTGTTACAAATTTAATGAAATTCGTTTAGAACTGAAAAAACTGTTCAGTAAAAGCCCACTTCCGGTTTACTAATTTTCTTGAAACTTGGAATTTTGGCCATCTATTTATTTCTAATTAAGTTGTTTGGCATACATAGAATTGTATAATCAACTATGATAGCACGTTTTAAAGAAAAACATAACCCCACCCCTTCCCTAAAAGTGCCTTTAAATGAATGTTCCTAGAGAAATGTTTTTAATAAAAGTGGTAGATCTTTGTATGCATAGTTTATATACGATGTTTCAAGAAAATCATAAGAGCCATTTTTGAGAATATCGCGAAAAAGTGAAAAAACCATTTAGTAAGTGGTGAAGTAAATGCACTTCCGGTTATGCGATTTATTTTAAACTTGGAATTTCAACAATATATTTTTAATTCTAATTAATATTATTTAGATGAGCGAATTTTCCAATAAACTGAAATAGCACTTTAGATGAAAACCTAACACCACACCCTCTCCCTAAAAGTTGCCCTTAAATAGATTTTCCATTAGAAAAAAATGTTTCACAAATAAAAGTTGATACGCTCTTTGTATGCCCCCCTATAGTTGAGTGTATCCAGTTTTGAAGAAATCGTCGGAGTCCCATTTGAGAAAATTGCGAAAAAGTGAAAAAAAATCATTTGGTAAAGTGGTACATCCGGTTGAGGAATTTTGACAGGTGACCCACTGTCAGATGCCATGGTGATACCTAGTCGGAATATCAAGTTTCAACTTTCTACGGTTTTTCGTTTTGAGCTATGCTGATCACATAAAAACACACAGCCACAGGCCATTTGGACAGACCACTTTTTTGGACTCAGGGCACCTCAA
Source organism: Triatoma infestans (assembly GCA_011037195.1). Classification (NCBI taxonomy): domain Eukaryota; kingdom Metazoa; phylum Arthropoda; class Insecta; order Hemiptera; family Reduviidae; genus Triatoma; species Triatoma infestans. The sequence goes on along the minus strand of JAAEAF010002855.1, from coordinate 1,639 downwards.
AACGGATATTTTCGGAGAAAACTCGATATCGAAAATTTGACACGATTATTACATACTTCCTTCCTACTAGGGAGTACACAAGAGAAATGTAAATTCCTTTATTAGAACTAAGAGAAAGCCATATAGTGTATTAATAGCATTTACTTAGCAACAAAATTGGGAAATATGTGATAAACTAGAGAGAAAATAAAACTAACATTTAGAAAAGTTTCACTTTGATTTCAAAACGTAATATCAAGTTGGACGAGCTTCCGGCATTTTTATCTTAACAAAATTATAGAGGTATTGGCGGATAAGTACCGACCAACCAGCCCAGCCAGGTGGAAAAGTAATTTACTTTGTATCCCCAGACTAGTGTGCCAATAACACTCTCAAACAACCGCAAAAAATTAATTAACCTAGAAAAATATTACCAATAAAAATGGTCAGTATTTATGTTTGTAGATAGATACGAAGTTTTAAACAAGGGAAGCGATTAGCTAAGTGGTTAGCGTACTGGATTATAGCTGTGCTATCCTTAGATTTTTTTCTACCTAGAAGCCTCTACAGCTCACTGTTCGGTGATGGACAGTGTTGTCTGTAACGAGAGAACACTGTCTGGAGGCCATAACACAGAGAAGGCTCCGGGCGCCAATGACCATAGAAGTTGACGCGCCTTAAATTAAAAAAAAGAAAAGTTTGGCGCCATTTTACAGAAAATCACGAAAAACTGAGAAAAAAAATAATTCATTCCAATAATGAATGTTGATGGATTTGACCAAAATGTTCGTGTCAGTGGTACCAACCTAACGAAATATCAAGGTAAAGCTTCCTAGAAATTTTCTTCTTTAAAATATTATGCTCACAGATTATTCGCTACAAACATTTCTTTATTCCTCAAGAGCTCCTCAAAACATGTATTTGAAAACACAATTTTGAAAAATTTGATAAGATCGCAATACTTTCTCTATACTAGGAGTAGGAGAGCTTTAAAAAACCAAAAAAACTATATATTAAGAATCGGGATAGTTTGGTAGAGTGGTTATGTGTATGGTTTTGTATTAGGGAGGTCCTCAGTTCGAGTCCAGCGTATAAATGATAAATTTTATATTAGTTTGAAATATGTTAATTTTAAAATATGTGCTTTTGCTCCAGCGTACGATACCTAAATTAGTGGAAGGACGGGAAGCCAACCATAAAAAATAGTATTACTCTACTTATTTAAGAATCAACTCATGTTCCTAAAATCTCGAATGGAAACAAAAAACCGGAATTTATTTCATTATTTTTATTGAAATAACCTTATTCATTGTAATATTCAAAGATCCTTCGTGCGTACAAAAGAAAAGAGAGGGGATAAAAATAAATAAAAGAAGTAGACATAGGATACTTACTATAAGGTAATATCGGGGTAGACATTTGCTTTGCGATCACGTGACTGAAACAAGTCTGAAGAGGGTGTCACGTTCTCTCTAACTTTTACTAGTAGAAGGTATACGTATATAGAGGTAGTATGTGGTTGTTCAATTATTTTTCCTTAAGGTACATTTCATTTTTTTTTACCTTATGTTTAGTTGTCTGTATCTTTTTTCATAACGGATAAGTCTTATTACTTTGTCATATTCCTAAGTAAGAGGAAGTATTGTAATCGTGTCAAATT